>WAAB01017438.1:0-42913 GCA_013389865.1 Piaya cayana | reverse complement strand
GGGACAGTCGGCTTAACAGCCCCAGCACACAGGAATATTGCAGGCAGGAAGGTCACCTCCAGGAGTGGGGATTGACAGAATAAACTGAGATGTCAGGGTGAGAGAAAATGTGGAACTTTAAATATGGCTTGAGAATACAGGTGTCTGCACAGATCTTGAACTTGGTCTTTTCCTGCTGAAACATGTCTGGCTTATTGGAGTGTGAGTGTGTGAATAGTCTGATCTATACTATTTCTTCTTGGAATAGGCTGCCCAGGGAGGTGGTTGATTCACCTTCCCTGGAGGTGTTTAAGGCACGAGTGGACGAGGTCTTGAGGGACATGGTTTAGTGTTTGATAGGAATGGTTGGACTCGATGATCCAGTGGGTCTCTTCCAACCTGGTGATTCTATGATTCTATGATTCTTAACATGAGCCACTTTTTAATGTCTTATGTAGCTTCAAGAAGAATATTCATGGATGTCTTAATCTCAGAGACAAACACACACTTAAATCCTTCTCTGCTCTATGTTTTAATGAGAAAAAGAAGTAATTTTCTGTGTTGTATCCTCGTCTATCCTGAAGAACAACTTCAGGGGGAAAAAACTTCAGTTGCTTTCAAGTTCTACTACAACCTTTCAAAACAAAACACTAAGACTCTCATGTTATCATCTCATTAGAGGCTTAAATGAAAGGAAATTCAGAGTTAAGGTTGTATCTGACAATAATTGTCTCAGACTCACATGCTTGCAAACAAATATGCAATACTATGGGCTTAAGGTTCAAATGCACTGAGCAATTAAATTCTTCCGTTCTTAATAGCCCACAGCAAATATACTAAATATTGTCCCATAAGCATAACATGTTGCTGTGGTGGTGGTGTCTGACCCTGTATTTAATCTCTTGCCAAATTAGTTTTTAATACAAGAGCAAGAATAGGAGCTCTGTAAATATTCAACATCCACATTGAAAACATTACTTTCTTTTTAAATACAGTTGAATTCTGGCCTTCCTCAGTTTTGTGAGTATTCATGTTTTCTAGAGGGTGTGTTTCAATAACAATTCTGTCACTGAAGATATTGAAGTCATTTAAAAATGGAGTTTCTCTGGCTCTGATTTAAGTTAAACCTCCAAGTGTAGATTAAACAACAGGGAGAATGAAAAGACATTCTTAATTTTAGAGAAAGGAAACCTAACTTTCACTCTAAAAGGCATTTGGGAAATGATACTTCCTTTGTGAACAATCGACCTGTTGTCCATATGTCCCTTTACAGTTTAGCTGAACAGATACATATAGTCCTAATAGGTTTGGTGATGCTTAACAGCTCACTCAGGGTGTTTGCAGTTGAGATGATGTATTCTATCTTGTGTCCTGTTATTACTGCCAATTCTCAGTGGCAGTTTGCTTGTCTTGCTCTTGCAGTTTCTCCAGGAGGCAGATAAAACCCTTGGGATCTAGCTGGGCAGGTTGCTTTGTGGCTTGCAGGGAATGAGGCTTTTGGGAGGTACCTGCGGAGGTGAGCAAGCAGGGAGCCTGCAGCAGCAATTCAGTCCAGGAGTAGCTGGGTGAGATGAGTAACCCCCAGGCAAGCTTCAAGGGGATGGAAAGGAGGATGGCTTCCTGAGCTGTGAGTGCGTGTTTGCTCTGAGACACTAATAGACTAAAATCAAGGACTAGTCTTGCAAGTATGGGTCAGGAAGAGGAAGATTTGTATTTAACTCTTGCATTTGAATCCAATTTACTCGGTAAACCTTAAAGAGTTGGCAAAATCTTAAGGTGCCCAACGTGCCTTCGGCTCCATTTATTTTAACGAAAACTAGTCTTTTCCTTGGTGGTTTCACACAGTGATTGTGGGTGGCAATTTGCAATTTTGGATATAGAGATTACCCAAAACCAAACCCCCTCCTCCCCCCCCCCCCCTTTATTTTTTTCTTTTCAGAGCTTAGTTGAGTTCCAGGAGGTTTGACAGAAAACCTTTTCATTGCCTGTACTTGGGGAATATGTTGATGAAAACTGGAAAGAAAACAGCAATCCCACACAATCGCCACAACTCACAGACTGATCCTCCAGCAATTTCACATTATCGTTGTGTACCCAGTTCTTATCTTGAGGGCAAATGGATACTGCCGAGGAAGGGCAAAAGGAAAACAGGGTTACCAACACTTAGAAGCTAAAAACCATGCAAGTTCCACATTTGGCTGCACTGTGTATGGGGTCCTGCACACCTACTTCTGCTCACTTGTGATTTTATACCTGGGAGTATTTCCTCAGCCCTTACAAAACATTTGCCTGGGATTCCTACCCCCTCTCCCCTCTTTCCTTGGGTGAAAAGCCTGTCCCTCTGCCCTGTAGATGGGAAGATTGCTGATAGGTATTTTTGTGTGCACTGCATGATGTCTGTGCTTTTGTTTCTGACCAAGATTCTAGATGGATTATTAGACTCGCCTTGTGTATGAAACTTGCAGATTACTTTGGGTGCAAATGAGCTATGATCTGCCTTAATTCAATCCCAAGAACTGATTTATTAAACAAAAACAAGCTGAAATTTGCAGGGTCATAGTCATAAGGAAAAAATGTGTGATTTGATTTCTTTTTAAAAAAAAACAACGCATACACTAAATAAAACTCCAATTGTTTTCTCTAAATTGATTGCAAATGTGCAAGTATAAGTAACATTTGGGTTTCTTTAACAAATTCCCAAGCAATTCAGCAGTTGCCAAGGTAACAATGGTACTTTTAATAACAATAAAGAAAGCATATAAAACTTCTACATTTCTCATTGTCTAAGATAATGCTGCCCTGATATTGTAATGACATTGTTAGCTTGTTCTTTCTTTTGTTCATTGAGGAGCATGTCTGGTTCATGGATTGGTTGTACAGTAGTGTCTAGCACAGTGGGATTTGGGCTAATTAAGTTTCATGGATACGACAGTAATGTGAAGAAATAATGAAGTATTTTTCAGCTCCCTATCCATTTTTTTTAGAATACACTTTTTGATTTTTTTCTTCCTATGACTGTCACTGTAGTATGCAGTTGCATTAGATTAGATTGTAGAATGTAAACGTGGTCTTTTTAAGGCAAAAGTATTGGTATGTTATAAGCAAATCCTGCAGACAGTCTTCATGACAAAGCTATACTTCATAAAAGATCGAGAGTACTTTTCTCTTTAGTAATACACAACTTCCCATGTATCCTAAGACTCAATTTCCAGTGCTAAAATATTACTGTTCTTGCATCTTTTGGAGCTGCTCTTTTCAAGACTAAATGGATGCCTTCTGGCGTGCTTTTTCTTTTTCCTCTGAAAGCTGAGCTTCAGCTGAGCTTTGGCAGACAGCTCAGTGTGGTTGCAGTGGATGTAAACTCCTAGGTCTGGGTGGATTATTTGCATTCTGAAAACTTGACCACATGTTTCATTCTGAGTTTTCAACCTTTCTGTCAAGATTTTGGCAATTCACAAGTGAGAGATGCTCAGCTGATGCTCGTCATGCTCTGTGTTCCCTTCCATTGAGTTTGCTTTATTCGCTTGCTGGGAACCAAGTAACTTTCAGATTTCCAGTTTGGTACAATGTTTTGGCAGGTTATGTTGTTTCTGTTCCCCAAAGTTTTGGGACTTGCCTTTTATACCTTCCCTGGCCTTTGTACGGGTCTGCACCAATGCTCCACCCTCAAACTTGTGTACTGAGCACCTGTGCACCAAACAGAGGTCCTCAAGCTGCTGAAGGATTTCTACCATGCTTTTTCTCTTGGCTTGCTATAATCTCTGTTGTTAATCGTGGGATTGGTTGCATGGCATCAGGGAGGGTTTGCTGAGGATACATGTAGCTTTTAGGAAGATATTGACTAGATCTTCAGGGTAGGAGCATGCCTTGGAGCACACAAACCTGAGACTGTCTCAGTCTGAAGGTGTCACTTTTGATACATATCCTTACATCTTCCAGAAGATCTTATGGCAAGCATGATGTCTAGGGACACCTCTTTAGCCTATTAAATGCTGCTGTTGGCATTGGAAATTGTTGCAGACATAGGATTGTTTGTACTAGCTCTGTACCTGCTTTGATTGTGCCACACAGGTTGCGTCTATACTGGAAAGATGTGATACTTGAGGATTAAAATTAAGTGAATGCATTTAAAACTGTTTTTCTTTGTCTAGTCTTTTTCTTACATGAAATAAGAAGCTACTTTATCTGACTCTAGATGAAGGCATATTTCGTTCATAGCGAAGCTNTTAGGAAGATATTGACTAGATCTTGGGGTAGGAGCATGTCTTGGAGCACACAAGCCTGAGACTGTCTCATGGGAGAGCCTAGAGGAGGGTGTTAATATGGAAAACCTTATCCGAGGGCAGAAAGTTTGCAGAAGACCCTTGACCCTGTGGAGTCCTCCTTTTACTTGTGTCTATGCAGGAGTCTATTCCAACTTGATTTTTGTCATTCAAGTTCTTTTTTGCTCACCCAAAGGTGCTTTGGGGCAGAGATTGTCTTTTCTGGTTTGTTTGCAAACAATTTAGTCCTTGTCTCTGGTGGGGCCAGCTAAGCCATGTTGTAAAGCAGATAATAGGTACCTGATCTGAGAAGGTGAGCTCAGGCTATTGTGTGGCTTATTTACTTATTTTTTAAAAATTATATCTGTAGACAGGAGATGTAAAGGAAGAGCAGAATGGTGATGACCATTAATAACAATCTGTTATAGGACCTGTCTAGAGCAAATAGTGTAACTACCATAATTTACAGTTTGAAATGTAACTAGTGATTTAAGCTCTGGACAAGACAAATTGTTAATAAAACTTTTCACCTGCATTCTGGGAAAACTAGTTTTCAGCCTAAGTGTCTCGTGGACTGTATTTTAAAAAGTGCAGAGCAGTTGTTTCTTCAGTGCAATTTTTATTCCTCAGGATTACAGTAAAGGGTGGTTTGTTTTGTTTTGTTTTTTAAAAAGGAAAACAAACTCAACCCACTCAGAGCCTCCCCACCCTCTCTGCTCTTTAAAACATAACAATATTGCTTTCTGCCTCTCTGTCCAGGCGTGCATACACTAATAGCACAAATTTGCCATTTCCACAGAAAATTGTTGCCTGTTAGTGGCCAAAGTCTGATGTAACAGCAGACTGATGAATTCAAGATGTAAATTTTCACATCTTTACTGTTTCACTATGTGTCTGGTGTTCACCTTTCTGTTATCTGGTTTTGTCTGAGTGTGATTATCAATAATATTCCAAATATAAAAGTCAGTCCATGGTCTTTCCTTTTTCCTGTTTTCAGTTCGCTCTGATTGTTTGCTAGGTAAGAGTTCTAACAGACAAAAGCCTGTAGGTTTGTGCTGGCCTGTAGAAAAGGGGAAAGTGTGTTTTGGATTTCTTTGATAAATTTGTAAAGAAATATCAGTATTTGGAAGTCCTTTGAATTGTCTGCTTTCAGTGTGGCCAGTTCCTGTGCCCAGCACTTACCTTCAGAACAAACGCCTTATTCTTTTTGGTTCTTTGCTGAACACATCTGGGAGCTATTCTGCTTAGGAGATGTCACCAGGCACTTTAGCTCCTAATCTTTACGTCCGTGATCAGCACACTGCCTGCTGTGGATGGACGCCGAACATCTTACTTTGAAATGCGATGCTGTGTCTGGGTCAAATCAAGTGATGCTGGAAAGAAATGTTCAAAAAATATCTTGGAGAAGACGGGGCTTGAAGGCTAGAGGGAGAAGTTTAAATTGGTGTCAGTTTGCTCTGAGTTTTACTTGGATTGATGGGCTTCTGCTGATTCATTAGTGGACTGCCAGTAGGACTGCTGCTACATTAAAGCACAGACATGCCCAGCCTTGAATGGAAAAGCTGGAAATGGCCTAAATCCTGTTATGGACTTGATTATTGTAAGCTTCTGTCCTGGCCTAATTGGGAGCAGCACTAAACTTAAGAACAGACGGACTAAGGGGGTGTTTGAGCTTTTCCTGTAAAACTTCATGCACAGAATGGAAAAAAATTGTGCCAGTTAATATTTTCTAAGATTACAATAGTTGGCTGTGAAGAGAGTTGTGAAAGAAGCACTGATACTATTTAGAAGTTTTATTAGACATGATGTAGTAACATACCTGAGCTTCTCTGAATTCAGGCAGCATTTTGATCAAGCTTAATTCAAAGGTGGTTCTGTTCAGGGCCAGAGCTGGCAAACATTGCAAATGAAACTTGACTGCTAGTTGCTATTCAATGCTTTAATTCCAAGCATGTTTTTTTCTTTTTTAAACATGAACCGCTTGTTAACTATTCCGGCAACCACTCTGTGGTGGATGCCTTGTCATTTGGCTCACGGAATAAGAGTTATTTCTGGATGGGTGGCAGAGGTTTGTCTTTTTTTTTCCTTTAGATCTTTAATGCTTGATTATTTTTCTAAATTATCAGTTACAAATAGATCATGGAAAGCATCTAAAGATAACTTTAAATGCTCCATCTTGTGGAAGACTGATATCTGTAGAACTTCTTATGCTTGGAAATACTTCAAGTATCCTGTCACCACCTTACCAGTGAGCAAAAGAGCAGCAGAGGCAATGCTTGTACAACTGAATGAAAACATTTGCTAACAACTGATTCTAAAGTTTGATCATCTATATAAAAATATTTTTTTTCAGTTTGATGTAGTGTTTTTTATAAAAAAGTTAATGCAGCTTTGAGTCACTCTCAGACGTTCTGTGCTGAAGCATTTAAAGTCTCATTGTGAATGTTTGTAAAGGGTGGGTTTTGAGAACAGATGCCTCTTTTGCCTAAAAAAATCATTAGAAGAAAAGATTGGATGGTAAAAGGATTTAGATCTGTGCAGAGAGCAGGAAGATGACGTGATTCAGCAATTCATCATAGTATCAGAATATGGAAAGTTGCTGCTGTTGGGAGGTGCTTAGTGTGTGTAGACAACAAACGATGTAAGGCTGCGAAGTATTTGGGAGCAAAGATAGCGTTGAAAAAGCTATCTAACAAGTTCAGATGTCTGAGGACCATTACTGTTGTCACTGAGAGGTGTGGTCTTGTTTTCCAAGATTTTTTAAAAAAATATTTTCTATGGCATGACACTTGCGACTTTGACAGGTGTCTGAGACTGCAATATTTATAATTGTGGATTTTGTCTGATCATAAATCACTTTGCTAAACGTGTTGTGGTGATTACTGCCTGAGATCAAACAACTTTAGCAACTGCAGGTTGGTTTTGCCATTAGATCTCTTCATTAATGTTATAATTTACTTATTTAAAAAAAGGAAAAGGAATTAGTGATACACCTCCCAGTTGTACTCAGAACTACTTTGGCTATCACTTGGTAATGACTTAAAACCATTGTATGGGGATTCAATACAAGAATACAACCCATCCAGGGAAAGCTTTTGGAAGAACATAACTTTCAATAACTTCAGCGTGATGAAACTTGGTACCTGGACATGTTGCTATTAAAATGTTCAGGTTGCAGTAATACTGTTCCTATTATTTTTGCTACTTAATAACTGAAAAAGCAGGCTTGAAACATTGATTGAACTTCAGGAGTTGTATTGAACGGGCTTTGATTTGTAGCTGAGTGAAATAAAATGCCATTCCGAGTAAACTCAAATGCAAGTGAGCAGATGGATGAATTCAGAAGAGGTCAGAGGTTGTGAACAGGGAGGAAAAGCTGACTTAAATTTCTCTAAACTATCCCCAGGAAATGGGAATTCTGTGGCATTAGTGTGTGCCATTCAAGACAGCAATGTTTGCTGGAAACTAAGGTAGTGCAGAAATGACATCTGTCCTGAGATTCTTTGTTATTCCGGTGTCTTCTATAACATAGAATCATAGAATCACCAGGTTGGAAAAGACCCAGCAGATCATTGAGTCCAACCGTTCCTATCAAACACTAAATCATGTCCCTCAGGACCTCGTCCACCCATCCCTTAAACACCTCCAGCGAAGGTGAATCAACCATCTCCCTGGGCAGCCTGTTCCAGTGTCCAATGACCCTTTCTGTAAAACTTTTTTCCTAATGTCCAACCTAAATCTCCCCTGGCAGAGCTTGAGTCTGTTCCCCTTTGTCTTGTCACTTGGGAGAAGAGGCCAGCTCCCTCCTCTCCACACCATGCAGCAGTTAAGTTCCCCCATGCACCAATGACAGTGTTTGGATGCCAGTGTCAAACCTGAAGTACACCAAAAATTTGCAACCCAGTCAGTGGAAGGCTACCCTTTCTCAAATGCCCCCTTGAGACCCATTGAAGCCAAGAGATGAAGGTAGCTCTTGTAACCCGGCTTTGAGCTGCCCTTTCCAGCTATGATGGACAAGGAGTTATTTGCAAACTGTGGGATTAGGCTACTCAAGAATGACTGAGGATCTTGGGCAGAGAGCAGGGAGCAAACAGCCAAGCCTCAGCCAAAGTGGGAAAGGTTTGTAAAGGATGAGAGTGTACTGGGGAGAACTTACTGTAACTCTGATTCCATTGCTTGCTTTAAAATACAGCAGAGTGTCACAAAAAGTGTTTTTAAATACTGTTGTTTTAGCATTGGCTCTTGATCTTTGGTGGAATTTCATGCTGATGATATGGAAAAACGCTGTTTCTCACTCTGTGTCACCTTTTGTGGAAGTGTATGTATAAGGCTGTGTGCAGATTTTATATATTTATATATGATCTGATAGAGTTGAAATACATTTCTCTCTGTTTTCCTGTTCAATCTACAATTATTCGTTTGCTTTAACTTCTGGCATTTTTTTGCGTTGGAAGTCCCTGGGGCACAAAGCAGATTTCCTGAGAAACACAAGGTGATCAGCTATGGCTGTCTTCAGCCTGTGATGCTTTTCCCAGGCTTGGGAGCCAGCCAGTGTCCATGCATGCAGGGCTGTGCCTTGCTGGCATTTTACAGATCAGAAAACCTCTTCTGTCATTCATTCTGAAGCCAAGAGAATGTATATTTTTTTTTTTTTTTTTAGGAAGAGAGTTGAGCTGTCCCTCATCTTGCTTGAACTCTAATATTTAAATATCTAGTATTTTTCCTTTGTAGACCTGGTTGCATGTGACATCCAGGTCTTGCTCAATATTGTTACTTGCTATTAACAAGCTGCCACATTCCATTGGAGAGATGGTTGTTTCTAGGCAAAGGGTGAAATGGACTTTACTCAGAAAACCAGTAAAGAGCTTTGAGGTCCCTTATAATTAAGGACCACAAAGATATATTATTTTATTATTTGGATTTGAAGTAAGGTAGATTTTAAATTTGTGCTTTCTCAAAAATACCTTTTTGTTGTTGTTGTTACAATTCCAGTTTTTCTTGGAAGAGACTTTCTGTCAAGTGTATGTGACCTGTTTTACTGTTCTATCTCTGCATAAGAAGTAATTTTTTTTTTTGAGGGAAATAGCATGTCTTTCATTTTCAGTAGATAATATAAAGGAGGAAAGAGTTTAGGATTTCATTTTAAAGAAATTTTACTTACAGTTGTACAATTTTATGGAAATAAACAACTGGTGTTTTAGCTGTGCAAGCTCTTATAACCGAAATGCTTCTGCCCTTGATTACCTGACTTACATTGGCAGAACAGCCTATTTAAGTAATTGTGATAAAATGAATTGAGCATCATGGCACTTAAACCTGTTGAATAATGACAGATTTAAAGCACAGACTTTTTGAAGCAGTTCCTACTCATCCTGATGCTATTCATCCTGCTTCTCTAGCTGTTCTTTTCTAACTAGTGACAGTTAACACTCAAACATCTGGATATTTAAAAAAGACCTGAAAACAGAAGTATTCGATTTTCAATATGTGCAGTATCCTCTGGGACAAAAGGAATGCCAGAAGGATGTAGTATTTGCTCTAGATACTTAGACTGTTCTGGGAAATTAATTTAGTAGCCAGTTTTCAGAATTGTATTTTGAAGGAGGGGGGTGGGGCATGGTGGAGTTTTTAACTGATTTACCACACTGAAAATCTTAAGCTGCTGATAAATGCAAGACTGTTGATCTATGTAATGCTTACAGTCTGCTTCTCTGCAATAGTCTCCACTGCCACCTTACTCGTGCCTACCACTGGGAACAGCCTGTATAGGATTTTTCAGAAAAAAAGCATTGGATTTGTACAATGGGCACAGCTGCTACTTAGGCTTCAGCAATTCTTCAGACAAACACCTTTTGTTTGCAGGGAGTTCTCTGCAAATGTAATGAGAAAATATAACCAGGTACACCTTTAATAATGTAAGTGACTCAAGTTACTTTATTGTTTGAGATTATTACTGTCACTGTGTCAAAGAACCAATATTTACTTTTCTTTAATATTTTCCTGGTGAGTCACAGGAACTGACAAGACTAAGCAATAATTAGGATCTTATTCCAGCGTAAGAAAATTCCTATCATTTAGCATGTGGTGTTTCTTTAGTTAGAAGGAATCTGACTTCAGTAACTACCTTGTGTCTTCACCTCTTGATGAAAATGGAACATTAGTTCTGAACTGGGCATGGCTACATCTGTTGGAGAGGACGTATCAATATGTAAATTGATTCTATGATCTCAAAATTATATATTCTGCAAAAATTTGCTGTATGAATGTGCGTCACTGCGATATGTTCAGTCACATCTTGTAGATTTAGGTTTTGAAAAAATGATATTGAGGTCTTGACATGCAAAAATACCAAGAAAAGATCAATCAAGGTCAGGGGCAATCTAGTCTGGGATTGTCTAGGTCAAAATGTCACTCTTATTTTTAAGTGGAAGCAAAGTATCTACTTCTAATGGTTTTCTAAGTCAAGAACACTTGGATTTTCTTCATTCCAAAGCTGCTGTGGGCCATAGGTATAACTAGATCACTCCAATCAGCATGTACTCCATAAAGATGGTAGATAGGTATTTTTTGTGTGATGCAATTAAAATCCATCTCCAGCTCCATTGTTATATCCAATGGCATCATAAGCTGCTGATTATTAGGACTGTAGGGTGAATAACATTTGTGATGGATTACAGTCTATTTTATTTTAGGAAAGCTGATGTGTAAAATTTCAGTTGGTGATCCCTTGGAGCTAGGAGCATGTTCGATCACATCTGCTGGCAAGCAGAGGCCAGTGAGCTGTGTAGGGGGAGTCTGGCCATGGGCTCAGGTGATTGCTTTCCTTAGCTATTTGCTCTGGCGCTGCCTGAGAAGAGTAAGCAGGGGATTTCTGAAAACCTGTTTAGCTCATTCCAGGCTGCAGGGGAAGGACATTCCCTCCCACCCTTCCTTCCCTTTCTCTCAGAGTTCTCTCCTCCTTTGTCTTGCCTTGGGGCAAAAATGGGGTTGAAAAAGAGAAAACTAAGAGTGTAGGGGGAGGAGCAAAGTTATATGTAGAGTTAGGGAGAAATAGGGTTGTCTGGATCAGAAAGGAAGAAAACTGCATTGCCCCAGTCCTGGTAGTTTTATTAACTCTATATACTCAAAAGTAGGAGGACTGCAAATACTAGTGTTGAGCACCTGTACTCATTCAGTGCACTAGTAAGAGAAGTCTGTAAAGGAAGCTTGTCAGCCAGGGCTCTTATTTAGTTGTAGCATCATAGATGTATGTTTAGAAGAACCTGTTCTTTGTCATTTTCTCATTGCAATAGAGATAGCCATCGACTTTACTGGGTGTCTAAACATGGAGGCTGTTATAGCTGCAAATGATGTAGCACTTTGGATGAAGGAATAGCAAACCAGTTTGCATGAGACTTCCAGCATCCAAGAAAAATCGGCAGGAAATTATTTATTTACAAACTTTTAACTTCATCTTCTCACTGGTGAATGATTGCAGATAACTTGTAATTGTTTGATCCTGAATGAGATCTACATGGGTCTCTCTTATTTGGACAGATATATATGTAGTTAGTTGGTCAGATTGAAAATTAATATTATGGCTTCATTTTTTTAATTAGACATACAAATTATATGTTTTTGTTTTCCTTAAGTGTGTTCTGATCTACTAATACTCCTACCAGTAAACTCATTCATTTGACTATTTCTGGAAGATGAATAGAAGAGATTATGAACCCTTTATGTAGATTTTGTCTATTAATTTAAGCAGTTCTGCATGAAGGAACTTTTTTTTAGGGGACTTCTTAAGTGAAAAAACAGTTGCTCATGAAGATTCACCTTGACCTCTGTTTACCTTTGAGGGCAGACAACTTTTTTTTATTGTTTTATGTACTGAAATTAATAGTTTTTGGATGATTCACCAGAAAATGTTTCCTGAAAAGCAGCATGAGTGGTTGTTTTTACAGTAACATTCATGCTTGAACAGCCATGGTAGGTCCCAGAAAGCCTCACTCAAGCTGTTCTCTCGAGACTTCCAACTCAGCTTTGCAGACAACTGAATATTCTGAGCCTTTGGGTTCTTATCCTAAACCAAACCTCTGAACTGGTTTTGAAGCCTGTTCTTACAAGAAACCTTAGCACAGAGGAGGTTTGTTTGTGGAAAGTATATATTAGACTCCTTCATTTTCAGCCAAAAAAAGCAACTCTGTCTTCCTGGCTGGTCTAATTGATTTTTATTTTTTATTTATTGTTTTGAAGTCAAACAAATCATAGATTAAAATCCCTCCAACCAATGCCCCTAGGTATTTTTGCCACATAGTAAAAATACAAGTACTAATGCAAACAAAAAGCAAACCATTGAAGCTTGGAGTATAGCGTTGTATGCAGATGCTTTTTTTGTGCTTATTAACTTGTTCATGACCACATCCCTCTTTGTAGGCTCTACTGCCGTTACTCTAGGTTTGCAAAGCTGGAACCAGCAGTGGTAGCCTGAGTTCAGATGAAGCTGGCAGATATGCAAGAAACAAAAAACTTGTTTTGGTGCAGGTATGAGAGTATCTGAGTGAATATAATAAAGGTCGTTTTAAAGTGGGCTTTATTCAGTATCCAGTTTAAGCAAGAATACACTGTCACGGCTTGGAACAAGCAGATAATTCCACTTTTGACCCCAGCTCCTAAACCCTGAAGACAAAGAAAATTAAAAACCCTCTTAAGGAAACAAAGCTTTGTAGTCCCTCTTGAACTCCAGCACAAACAAAATCTTGCAGTGTTTTCAATCTGGTGAGATTTCAGTTGTCGGTTTTTGTCCTTTTCCCTTCTAGTGCACTGCACTATTTTTGGCAGCACTTAATGAAATTATAAAGTTATATCAGGATTGGGCTGGGTCATTTAATAGAATATGAAATATCTTCATGAGAGAAGGAGCTTATGCTAAAGTCATGAGAAAGCCAATAAGAAAAAATTAACTTCGCTATTTGTTTTGAGCCATAAAACTTTTATAGAATATAATTAAGTTTGAATCCATACAAACACACAGTTTGATCTTAACCTGTGTACACCTTCAGGTCTTTTCACACGTTTATACATTACATGCAGACTATGGATCTGGTTCTGCAAAGCAATGAACAGAATTGTGTGTCTAGTGATTAGTTGTGGTTTCTGAGCAATTTAGGTCCTTGTGTGCCCCTGGCCACTTCCAAATACTTGTAGTGGGTCTCTGTTCCCTGTTGCCTTCATTTAAAAGTCATTACTGACCTTAACTGACCTACTGACTGCCTTCTCCTCAACATATGCCTTCTTAGTCATGAAGGACTGCTGGAAATGTCTGCTGTACTTGATAATCAAAACTGTCAGTGGGTCAGATTCAAAGCTAAATGATGAACTCTCACTGACATCAATTAAGTTTCTGTATATTCCTTACTTATAAAATCAAGGTGCATTTATGAACCAGTGATGGCCAGAAACTGCAGATCTTCGTGAGGAGATCAAAAGGCTGATCTTGAAAATGGATGGAGGTATGAACAGATAACATGTTCTTCATTACTCTAAGCCCATAAATCTATGCCTAATCTTGGCAGAAAACAATCTTTTTTGTTTTGTTTCATAATGAAACTTGTTTAATTCATTAGTAAGCATATAAGTTTTTTAAATGCCAAGTTCTTGTCTTTGGAAATTGTCTGTATCCTGTGTTGCTAGACAATGGGATTATGTGAAATTTGAAATACACTCCTCATTTTTGCATATTGCAATACAGTGAAATCTGTGGACTGTGTTACAGTTTGTATAGCATCATGACTGGTTTTGTGGTGCTTAACTAGCAATGACTTGTCCGAGTACTTCAATACCAGGAAGTGGTAATGAGGAGGAATTATTTCACCTAAATGTTATTTGGCTTTTGTAACACCTGATTCTTTAACCAGGTCTTAACTCTTCTACTCCCTTCCCTTGATAATGTTTGAAATATCAAATTATGGGAAATTAGTAGGTAAATGGTGTAACTCCTTATAAGATCATAAGAATTAAAACTGGTAAGAACTGTAAACTGAATTAGTTCTACTGTAGGATGATGCAGTTCTGAATCAGTCATTAATTTTGAGGACGGGCACTTTGAAACAGTCCATTAAGGCAAGAGATTGCCCAATTAGATATTCACATGGCAGTTAAAATTGCATCAGAATGTTAACTACTTCCAATTTTCAGTCAAATGGCCTTCTAAAACTTTGACTGAAATGTTCTTCGTTCTTGCTGTATGGCAAGAGGAAAAAAGTGCTAGAAATACTGGTTAAAATAACCAAAACTTCACAGGCACATTAAGTTCACGTCAAGTTGATCTGTAAATAATTTGAAAGGATTGTGATATTCAAGTATTGAGAATTGTGAAGGGAATATTAATTTGCCCTTAGAACATTAATGTACTAATGCAAATCATTCAAAGGTTATTCCTTGTAAACTGAGACATGGACAAATGTTTTGAACCAACTGGTCTTCTTTTAATGCGTTTCAGAGTTTGGGATATTTCTTTTTAAATACTCTGTTGCTTTAAAAAGTGTCCAATTCTTCCTTCAGTAGAAGTCATCTAAATAAAGTATGGCTACATGGAAAAAAATCAGCAAATACGGTGTTTCTCTTAACTCTTAATTTTCAATACGAAGGCCTGGAAGACTATTAAGCTCTTTCACATTCATATGTGCTATATAATGTGTATTAAATGCCAGATATTTGGGACGAGCACACAGCTGATGATATTTCAAGTTTCTTATGGCTGTGATAGCATGAATCCAGGCATTAAGCTAAAACTCATAGATGAGATGTAGTATGCCAAGTTAGGATCTGTGAAAGTAAAAATAATTATAAGCTCTTGTAATGTCTGATTTAAAGTATTTTAATCTTAAAAGAAACTAAACTTTTTAAGAAAATATCTTTTATACCATAACTGGGAAAAGTACCTAGTATATGGTTTCAATTTTATCACTGTTTAAAAAGAAAATTAATAAATGGTGGATGCTGTTACTTTGAGGGACTGAGCAATTCCTTCAAGAGGCTACCGATGGAAATAGAATAATTTTCTTTCTTGGCTTGTAAATCTGAAGTAATAAATGTAGTGCAAGACAGTCTAGTAACTCCTTCAGTGAGGAAGCAATGATTGAAAAATATGAGAAAATTATTCAGGCTTATGCTGAAAGATTTGCAGGTGCTATAACTATAAGCTAGAAATGCAAAGATGTCTTTTAATTGTCATTCAGATTTGTTTCTACCAGAAAAACAACACAGATATTGTTTCAAGATAATAGAAATGGTAAGTAATGTGGCAAGCATAAGCAATCTCTACCAGTATTACATTGGGAAATGGAGATTAAAAGCTTTAATCAGTCTTTAAAACAAATAAATAGAAATAATAAAAATGCTCAGTTTGAGAGATTCCTGAGGTCTAGAACGTGAATAACATATCATGCCTTCATTTGAGAGGGTCAAGTAACATACTGGAAAACTTTAGACTGCACTGTTTGATGTCATTCATGTGGAAAGGCTTAGAAGCTGTTTTAAAGTTTAAGTGAATTTTAATGGTCCAAATGAGAAAGCATTTGGGGAAAAATGTTGCATGATTAACTGTTTACCTGCTGAAGCATAACCCGGTCCAATTGGCAGGCTGTGGAGGAGTATGAAAAGCTGAAGACATCCTTTCAGAATCATGAAATCTCTGACAAAAGTTGCATAGAGATGATGCCGAGTATCAAAAAGTGCTGGTAGCTCTTTTGTTATCAGTGACTTTCTATTCTTGATAGAAGCCAGACAACAGAAGTCCTGTCTTGAATCTTTAAAGATGTTAAGAAAATACTGTATTAGTTTCATTTGAAAAACAAAATATGAGAAAACCAATCCAATATACATGGGGTGAAAATGGCTCAGGGAATAAATTGGAATCATCAATAGGCCTTAAAGATTATGAAGGCACCATAATAATGACGTCTTGGGATCTGTGGTGACACCCAAACTTTACTTGTGTACCACAACTTCCTATAGCAATACTACACTGAGCAAGGGTTTCAAGGTTAGAAATCAATGAAAAGGCACAACAAATAAGGCCTCCTTTGCTGCAATTAGATACAGGAGATTCAGATCATTTAAGTTCCTGGTCATAAACTACAAAACACGGTCGGTCAGGAAGCTATAAATGGGGGGGTTATGGTGGGGAGTTGAACAGGCATCATATGTAATGGGTGAGATTGCAGAGCGTGCTGCCCAGGAGAGACACTTCCAAGTGAACATAAAAATCCTTGAAGTGCTGGTCCTAACACCCACAGCTGCAGTAAAGAAGGCAAACAGTGTTACTGACAGAGGACTGCAGTGTAAATAAGGGGGCTGCCATTCTCGTTATCTGCTAGTTAGAGCATGAGCACAGGGTCTGCTCAGTATATCTTTGACAGGAAATAGCCACTCTTAATGGGATATGAGGGAGATGAATCCAACTGGCATCATAAATCTTGGAGGTGTTGTTAAGCATGAGGAAATGTGCGTCCTTTTCATTGCAGAAAGAGAACAGTTTTATTACTCCTTTTAAAGTGTATTTTTTTTTTCCTAAGCGATATAGATGCCTATTTTGAAACCATTTCATTCAGATATAGCAATGACTGAGGGACTGTAATCTTGACAGGAGAAGCGGTCTGAATTATTAGAACTACGTGGCTTGGATCATGTTTATGCCTCAAAACCTCAAAGCAGGTTTTGGTGTGTTCACCTATTCTGTAGTGTGCAAACTCAGGGTTGTAATACAGTTGCCAAAGTAGTGTTTTATGTGAAAGACCTGCTTGGTAGATGATAATTAACAACTCCAAATGGTGCATTCCCTCTTCCCCTGCTAACTTGGCTTCCAACATCTCTCACTTGCCAAACCTAGTGGTAATTTTTTGGATTCCATTGTCCAACTGCTCCTGCGTAGGTGCGTGGCTCTCTGGGTGTCATAGAATGATGGGGGTCAAAAAGATGAGTGGGAAGGCGAACTGTGGGTATGTCATTGCAAGAGCTTTTGGAACAATTGCAGAGTTCATGTTTGCAACTAGGTTGGAAAAACTTGGTTTCCAAATGTCGAACTTTTTGGTTTTTTTCCCAAGTTCTAATGCTGCAGCCAAATGCAGGTTCAAAACTGTGATCAACAATACAGATAAGACACTGCAAAGAACCCAGTTAGGCACCTCTTGTGCTGAAAGGTGCCTTTCCTGGGGTTGTATTGGTGTGGTTTTGTTGGAGTTTTAGAGCAAATTGTGTCTGTACTCATTTGATGGACAGTTCTGTTAGAACCTTTTACTGTATAAGCTGGCACTCGCTTTTATAACATGCTCATTGCCATGGTATCTGAGCACTTTGTTTTGCATTGGTAACTTTAGAGTTTCTGCTAATGTATGGAATCATGTTTTCCCATTGCTTTTGCCAAAAGGCCATTAGTTATTTTCCTGTACCAGCTGGGGACTTCATACCCGCCCTACTGCCCTGCACTCAAACTGGGGGAGATGGTTTATTCAGATTTACTTCTTTCCAAACTGTGCAGATTCCTCAGTAAATGGGCTGACACACAAACTGTGCAGCTAAGTGCTTGTGGGTTTTTTGTTCATATATCTAGGTTAAAAATGTATTTCTATATGCAAATTGTTTGAATTCTTTATGCCCTCCCTTATAGCTCTATTTTAGAACTATTTTAATTTTATTTTTTTCATGTGAAAACTGTGGTATTATTCTTAATTTCCCCCCACACCTTCTCTGTTACAGCTTTGCATGCAACTCAGATGGAGTATTATGGATGTTTAGTCACATAGTGATGAAAGAATTTTTGTGATATGCTGAGAGTTTTATACTGCTTTGTCTGATTTCTGATCAGATTTTCTCTGAGACTAAGGAAGAAAAAGCACTTTTTTTTGCCTTTATGAAAAGGTTTCAAATTGGTCTGCATCTGAAAGATTAGGCATTTCTCACGTTGCTTATGGATCCATCCTGATCTTATCAAAACGAATTCTTACTCCATTGCCTAGGTGTTTCTGATCCTTACTGGATCATCCTCAGTGTTGAGACAGTAATGAGTGGCATCTGTCTCTCCGGGTGTGCCAGTAGGTTTTAGTGGGCATTGTAGATACAAGTGTTGTCAATGAGGTAGCTTGTGAAAACCAGAGGAGTTTGTCAAGGGAAAGATGTTTCGTGTATCCATGGAATTGCACTTTGTAAATGGGCTCTCTTTATTTGCCGAGTTGTATGAAATGATCACACTGACAGCTCATTTGACTGGTGTCTCCAGTTTCAATTCCTCACGTAGTCTTTTGTAGCATGATCAGCAAACATGGCTTTGAGCTATCCTGTAGCTCACGTTTGATTAGGGCTCTCACCCTTGAGAAAACTAGTGTTATAAAACTATTTGGTTAAGTGAGGGTTTTGTAAACTGGGAATGGGGAAAGCATTGAAGAATAATGATACCAAATTCCTCTGTAACTTCAGGGCACCTTTGAGGGGAAAATTTCCAGGAACGGGGCTATCTGGCTTGTGGTATTTTTCTAGGAGAAATGAAAAGTCACACTTAGGAAATGGAAGAGTGAGAATACAGTAATACAAACCTTGGGAAATGATCAAATGGAAACTCGTCTGCAACAAATTGCTTTAATGATCAGCATAAATGTGTTTTAATTTGGATTAATTACAGCCTGGGAAGACTTTACTTCTAAATAAACTTCAGGAAAATGTCATCCATAATGAATATACCGAATAAACTTCAGTATAAATAAATGGGTCATGGCTCTCCTTCCCACTGAAGACTTGCTGTGTTTAGAAAATGTAAACAAAGCCCTGCATATATACACTATACCTTAAGGTATTTATGTAATGACAAAAGATCACTTTTTCATTTTCCAACCATCACCAAGGGATTGCAAAGCAATCAAACTTTAACAGCCAATTAATCTCTCTAGATGATGTTTGTGTAGCACTTAACCAGTTTCAGTAAATTAGATCCCTGTGGGCTGGGCTGTTACGTTGATAGAAATGTTACTGCTAGCTGGAGGCATTCATTTGCTAGTTTGTAAGAACAGCAGTATTGAGAAATTGTGAGCATGTGGAAACAAACTCGCTGCACCTTTTTAAAAGAAATGCTGTTTGTAAAGAATAGGAGGCTCTGAGAGTCACCCAGCATGGAGCCTCACTAAACTAAATAAGTAGTTTGTCAATTCTGTTGGACTGGAGAGACTGCTGTTAAATTTCCTGTAAGAAACGGAAGAAATCCATGGGGAGGCAGCTGTGGATAAAAAAAAGATAATTCATTGCAGTAGCATCCACTTACATCTGCTCCTTTAACAGTTTGCTTACTTAAAGTACTTTACCTGTACACATAAGCAAATTACATTGAAATAATTAAAAAAAAATCTCCAGGAAAGCTTTCAGTATACACAAGATAAATATCTATTGAAAAATAGATATCATCTTGGGATGCTAGTTTTCAGGCTTCCTGTGTACCAGCTGAAGCCCAGAAAGCACAACTGCAAATCCTGAACAAGGAGCCACATGACTGATGTCTGTGTACCCATGGCAATATAGCTGCAATTATGAGGTGTTGAATTCTCTGTATGTGTTCCCTAAGGGTCTTAATAACCCCATGATTTCTATACTAGGCTGCTGTAAGGGTTCCCTTGCTCACCATGACTCTAGAGCAGGGTGCTGGGGACTCGTGAATGAGTTCGGTTCTATCTGCTCCTTGCTCTGGCCAATTCAGCTACAAGCAAGGCAGGAAACTTGTATCGGATACGCTATTTCTGCTTGCAGATGCACTGGTGTTGCATTTGGGATGCAAATAGGGAGAAGAGAGATGACTGAAAGCATTTCAGTAACACTTCCTGATCCATGGAAATGTCAGGAGGTCTTGAGGGAGAAATTAATTCCTGGCAGAATGAAGGCACTTGGTAAAACTCACAATTTAGATTGCTGCTTTTGAAGCAGGTATGTAGTCAGCGATGCATGACTGGGATCGCATAATAATGTTGGCACGGTGGATGTGAGAATTCTGTGTATAAGGTTGGCCTTTCCTAATAAGCGTCAGGGAGTCTGTGGATATTCCAAACTTGTTTTTGTTACCTGGGAGATGCCAACCCAGAAGAGTTACGGTCTAACCTGTTGGTAGGTCAGTTGGAAAGGCAATTAGTTTGTATATATTTTTAATGACTGGTGAATGTACTTAGCGTGACTGTCTTAGAACAGGCTGCCTAAACTGTTCTTGAGTCTGCAGTGGTACTTTGGTTTCTAGAGTTTGTTTGCTACAATGTTCCTGTGAATATCTGAAGACCATAAAATCTGTTCACCTTTCTGTGGGTGTTTGCTAAGGAAAAAGCAGGGCCATGTACACCTGCTGAATAATGCAGTTGGTAGAAAAGGGAAATGACCTTCAAATGTGATTTTCTGCTTTATTTCTTCTGTTAATTTATGTTATCATGTAGTGGCTCACCACAGTGGAAGGTTTAATTATGTTGTTAGACAGGTAGCACATATACTTGGAAGACCAAAGAAAAAGATTATAAAGTTGGTGTGTTGTTGTATCATATTGCCATTGCTGAACGTGCTGTTTATGGCTTGGAAGTCAGAGAATGATTGAGGCTGGCAGAGATCTCTTGAGGTCATCTTGCCTAACCTCCCTGTTCAAGCAGAGATGCCTGGAGCCAGTTGCCCAGGACCATGTCCAGATGGCTTGGAAATATCTCCAAGTGCAGAGACTCAACTCCCTGGGGAACCTGTGCCGGTGCTAAGTCACCCTTACAGAGATTCCTGACATTCGGATGGAACTTACTGTCTTTCAGTATTTGTCTTGTCACTGGGCACCACCGTGAAGACTGCCTCAATCCTCTTTGAAGGGATGAGTACAGAGTTTTTTGCATTCCTCAGCCTGCTGGCAATAGTTCATTTGATGTAGCCCAGGATGCCATTACTGGCTTATGCAGATGAGACTGTTTACTTTGATGAAGTCGTTCTTGGTGGCCTGTTTGGCAGCACTTGGTACTGGCCGTGGTGTTGAGAACAGCAGGAGCTCTTTAAATGTAAGCAGAAAGTGCTGGATCTCTGGCTGTATTTATGTTCTCTTAATCATAACTGACCAATACTCTTACCAATCTTTTTTAGCTTCTCTCATTCTAGAACCTTTCAAACACCGCTCTGGACTTCTGCAATGAATACAGGGGAATGATAAACCCATCTACAGTTCTAGCCCACAGCTTGATCAACTGAAAGCATGATGGGGATATGCCAAGCATTGATTTACTTAGACAATACAGCAGCCTTCATAGAAGGAAAGAAATATCTATTAGCCTAGTAATCAGAAAGTAGCATAGGGTGTGTGGAGACAGTAAGAGCAAATGTATAGGCCCTCTCAGCTCTATCTCTTAGCATTTTAGCAGGACTTATGCTGCAAGTGTGTAGGTCTAGAAATTCTACTTGAGAGCAAAACAGAAATGCCATTCCACATTGTAGCTATTGTAAGAGTGGACAGGAAGGATTTTGAGGCTGGATATTGTAGTCAAAACAGTTTCAAACATAAGGAAGCCTGTAATATAAATGTGCTATTCATTACAATTTTCTAACAAAGATGTGGTCTAAATGGCTGATAATGAAATGCTTTCTCAGTGCAGTGATTTTACTTGCTGTATAGATGCACAATGGGCAAGTTTGGATAGAGGCTCTTTTTGGAGAACAGATAAACAACTTCATGTATCGAATAAAATTACAACCTCCTAAAATGACATGCTGGGAAAATAAATGCATCGAAGTGATACTTTGCTTTAAGGGCAAAATGAAAAAACAAAACTACAGGAATATCCCCAGCCAAGTGAAGGTCTGATAAGGTCATACAGCAAAAGCATAATACTATCAGTCTGAGTTTCTAGTTATCACATCAGTATGTGCTCTGACCAGTGAAAGCAGTGCTAATTTTGTTTTGCACAACTGTTCTCCATGTCATGAATTTGTATTCCTGTATTGTTGGATCTTTCTTTCTTCCAGATATGCCTGTTTTCTGTGTATTCCACAGTAATAAGTGGCTTTGAGACTGTTAAAATAATCCTCTGTAGTTTCAGCTAAAAGTGACATCAGATTTTTTTTCTGCTATTTAATAGCTCGATAGAACTCTGAAAGGTTTTACTGTGTATCTGCTAAATATTTCACTCTGCAGTGCAGGCAGGCAAATGCATCTTATTTTTACACCATAGTGTATAATCAAGTGCTGTCAAAGCAGGAGAGAGTGGTGTAAAGATTCAAGAAGTGATGCTTCCTCCTGTTCAAACACTAGACCTTTGCAGAGCATTTTAATGAGGCTGAAAGCTGCAAAAAGAGAACTTATACAATGCTTCCTTCGATGCCTTTTCCTAAGATCTCTAACTCGGGAGCCTGCCAGTCAGAAGGGTAGAAGCTGACACTCTGCTCCTGTCACCTGTATGTGTGTTGTGTCCTGTCTTCTGCCCCCCCTGCCCCCTCCCTCCAAAGAAAAATCTCGGATTTATTAAATGTAATGGTTTGTGGAAGCTTTAATAGTTTATTGCAATCCAAGGCAGGGCAACTGTTATTCCTGGAGAAGGTAAAACATACAAAATGCAGGAATATGACCCAGAATGCTTCAGGGAGCAACAAAAGTTATGCTGAAGTCTGGTCCACAGGATGAGTCCTGTAGCATTGGTGTGGTAATTTCAAGAGACCTTTAGACTATCCCTCTATAAAAGCACTGCTCTGTATCTGAATTATCAAATAAGTTTTGTACCTTTTTTTTTTTAAAGCATTTACTTCCTATTTTCTTCAGGCTAATATGTTGCAATTCTCTAAACATTGATTTTCCTGTGAACTAGATCTGTTGGGTATTGATTACTATGTTCAAGTTTTTCCTTTTTTATAGATGAGGGTGTTCAGTTCAATAGCAGTTTCGTTCTGGTGGCATGTGTGTTTCTCTCATGATCATGTCTTTTATACCAAGGGCTTTGGTCTCTCTATATGATATTTTTATGATACATAGACCTCAAGAGCAGGCATGATGAACACAATTTAAGACCATCATACAGAAAAGTGCGAAGTTTGGTGTTGCACTATTGATGTGGAGAGGAGGACACAATTTGTATAAGAAGCTTGTGGGGCTAGGAGGCTGATTTTCCTATTTGGTGAAAAGAGTTGAAGAGTTTCTTGCAAAAATTCTTGATTTTAATTGCCAAAGGGTGAGGGGGCTCTTTGCATGAAATTACTTATATGAAAAGGCTTTTAGAATGGGACAGGGTGTGTTGTAGGGACACACTGATTGTGTTCCTCCTCAACTGTATTTGTAAGCATAGTCTTGAGAAATATTTGAGAATATCATAACACATGTTAATCTTGACTTGAATCTGCTGCTTAAGGCAGCAAAGAGAACTAAATTCATTTAAATAAAACTTTTAAGGAGGAGTATTGATTTTTCTCATCCTCTATCTTCTCTCTGGTCTGTATTGCAACTACAGAGGGTGGAGCAGGAAAATACCTAACGCTCCTGTTTTCCAGAATAAAAATTATGCACTAGGAAAACGCACATTCAATATCATATGTGTGTATGTGAGAACAAGCAGCGGTACTCTATGCCCCTGGGACTGGCTCCCATCCAGAGGCTTACTTACATTGTAAGAGGAAGCAGGTGGCATCTTCGCACAAGCTCCAATTTCAGATTGCATGTTATCTTCAGGGCAGCTTTAGATTCTAGCCAACACTCTGTGGGAGCCTCTTGGCACACACCATCTGGTAGAAACACTGAATCAGCCTAGTTTGGTCCTGACCTGGCTGAGGTGGTGAGGAAAATACTGTACACTTTTTTTTTTTTCCCCCTGCTGTGTGCAACTTCAAACAATCTTTTGACTGGGGACTGTGAATTGAGAATCTGGCAATGGCAACCCATCTCTAAATTGAATGTTCTGAGCTGTGCTTTGCAGAAAGAGTGTAGCACTGAGGAGAGTTTTTAACTCTAGGCTTATATTGTGATACTACATTCCTATCTAAATCACCGTTCTGAAAGAGTGTCATAGTTCTAACCTCTTCCAGTACTGGTGAAATTTTTTATGGATAATCACCCTCCTCTTCTGAAATTTTCTTGTCTCTGGTGCTCTTTTGAGATTAGGAGTAGAACTGAATGCTGTTTTAAAAAGCAAGACAAAACTTTGATACCACCATAGGCTTGTGATAACAGAGATATGGAAGTGATTTACATTTCATTCATTGCTCCTTGTAGGATTGCTTCTCTATGTGATTCATTTTTCCTTTGCTGATGAACACCAAGCTGACACTTCCACAGGACCCTCCACAGATTTCTTCTTGAGTTGCAGTAGCTGATGTAATCACTGCGTATCGTGGTTGGATTGATTTCCCCATCATGCCTGCGGAGAATGACTTTGAAGTTACTAATGCTAAATTCCATCAGATAAGGTCTCCTGGTCTCTGCAAGAGCCTTTGAGGACTGGCCAAGGAAACTTAGAAGTTACCAGTTGGGGAATAGAGTTATTTTGTATTTTGAGTCATTGGCTTTTGCAGTTTTACTTTAATCTCTTCACACCTCTGGGTTATTGAAGGCTTGTCCAAAAAGACAGAGTGGGGTCAGACAGTTAAATGGAGTGCTAGCTGTTCACTCCTTGGGGCTTATAGGTACTACTGTATTAGTGAAAATTTGGAAGTTTAACTCCTAGGCCCAGAGAGGGCATGAGGATACATCAGTTTAAACCATGCTCCACCATGACGTGGCTACCCTGGCATAGGGGTTAGGGAGGGCAAACCACCACCTAGCTTGGCAAGCAGATGGGCCAAAGGCAAGTCTCTTGATACCAGCTCTTAGGAATGCCTGGAATGCTCTACACAAGTAGAGATGGTTTTTAATCATTAAATAAATCTAATGACCTCATTAGGTCTCAGTGAAAATGTAAGGCAAAATAGTAAGAAGCTAAATATTGCTGTTACAGCTAATACATCCTGAAAAGTTCCTAATGTTGTTGTGCTTTCTCATTGTGCATCATACCTAGCCAACCCAGTGCCACAGGCTAGTATTTTCACTAGTATTCCTACTTATCTTCAGTAAAAATTAGTTACATCTGAAAAAGCATGTGCACAGGATACATATAAACTGTGTCCTGGTGTGGCAATTCTGTTCTTCATGCTTATTAATTTTACTGTGGCCTTAGGGCTCTCATGCTGACTCTGTTAAACATAGAGTGCTGTAACACCGAGTACTGTTTAGTATTAGGCCTTTAAATTTATCTTTACAAATATTTCTACTGGTTTAACTGTGTTCCTTTCCTTGCAGCGGTTCTAGTTCTTCGATCAACACTTGCTTTCCTTTCCTCTTTTTTCCACTCTTGTTCTTTTTCTTAAATAGTAATAAAGTAAGAGGAAGCAGCTCTTAAAGAAGAGATCTTATATCTGGAGAGAGAGGTTGATAATGCCCATGTAAATTGTCTCAGAAATTGTGACTAGGATGGGGGAGGAGAGGGACGAGTACAGGAAATAGGACAGAATACCTTATGGGGTAAATGCAGAGCAGATCCAGGAGGAAGAACTGAGATCTGCAAGCAGCTTCCTCCTAGCGATGCTGTGGTCTCACTGGCAAAAATCCTAGCTAAACCTTTGTTAAATGNGAACTGTGTATCGTAGACTCAGGACCTTACTAGTAAATGTAGAAATGGCTTGTTGTAGTTATAACAGCTCAACTACTGTAGGTACCTCCAACAAGCTACTGGCTGAAGACACGGGTGCTGTTTGCTCATCTGAGTGCTGTGCATCACCTAAGGCAATGTTGGGAACTGCAGAGTCAGAGGAGAGGATCAAGAGGGAATATAGATGGGCAGGAGGTGGAGGACTTCGTGGTGGGCTGAGAGCATAGAGTTGTGCTGCTTTGGGACTGGAGGAAAGGTTTACGGTTTTGAGTTCCTGATTAGGGATGGCAAGATGTGCCATCAGGGAAAGGAAGAAGCTGGAGCTCAAGTTTAGGATGTGGTTTGGGCAAACGGTCTGAGTTAAATAGAAACAGCAGTGCAATAGAAGAGGCTTCTGCTTCTCAGCACTATTTAAAGCCTTTCATCTAAGATCAGTCCTATTTCCACATCTGTCATCCTTATCTTTAAGCAACAACAGAAATAAAAATCCATGCAACGGATCTGCTTTATTTGCAGCTGTATGCTTATCAGAAAGGTTTAGGGAGTCTTCTGTGGCATTTACTATAAATCAGACTTGAATCTGCTGGAGCCTGTGTTATACTGTGCTTTCTAGAAGCAGATGTTGTTATGCTTTAGTAAACAGATTTCATTTTACTGTATGGGTATGGAATTTTGCTAGCAGTACATGTGCTGGCATCTTCAGAAATGGCTAGTGGTATAGAACTCTTCATGGCTTGAGTCTTCAATTTTGACTTGGTTGGGAGTTGTGATTTGAGGAATTAATAAAGAAAATAACAATAAAAATAATCCTTGCTTTAGAAGAGATACTGCCTTGTAACCCATGTTTGGAGGGACACACAATGGTCAGGGCTAATGTGTCAGCAGCTGCTTTCTGAAAGTCTTGACACCTAGTTTCTAAACTGACAGGACGCTAAATGAAATGCCTAACAAAAAGGAGAATGTCTGTCAGAGAAATAGGGCAATTTTCCCCTGTAGGAGGATGTTTTAAATGTGAAACTTCTCCTTCAAACATTATGTGTGAAAGCTGCTTAAGAAAAAAAAAATTGAGGTAACATTGATTCCTATTTTGAACAAATTTCAACCTTTCTGGTTTTGCTCTGGTCTTTGAGTGTGAGATCCTGCACTATCTCAATACAACAGTGGAAGGCTGAATGTATGTCCATTTATATGCATCTAAGGATTTAGTCACAGGCAACACAGACATTTAAGTAAAATATATCCTAGGGAAAGGTATTATGGTGTAACTCTCTGTATGATGAAAAATTTTAAATAAAAAATTAAAATGCTTAGTTGAATCTTGCTGGTGATAGCGAGCTCTGCACCTCTCTCCCTGAACTGCAGAATCCTTTAATCTTTTGCATTTGCTGCAATTGCACCTACTTCAAAGCATTGCTGCAGGCATTGGAAAGGATCCTGGCGCTCAGTGGGAATAGGGCGGGGATGTGAAATTCTGTCATCACTTGGAAACTGCAGCCATTTCTGAAGTGCCAGTGTGATCTATCTTTACAAAAGGGCAGCAGCATTATGCAACTGATTTGGGAATGTAAGAAAACGTGGCTGGGGTTTTGAAATTTTTTTTTTCCAAAACCCTCAACTCTAAATACTGAGAAGCACTTGACAAATAATCTAAGCAAGTTGAGTATGGTAATGATAGCTGGACCTCTATCTGTATAAACACCATCCTGTCTCATGGTTTTGAAATCAGCTGTAAGAAAGACAACCTCTGGACACAGTCCAACCATTGCTGTGTGAGGTCTGGTGGTACCGGAATGTTGCAGAGGGTCTCAGGGAAGAGCTGGGGAAAGGGGAGTGAAAGTGTTAATTTGAAGGGGCAGGACTGTGTTAGTTTTAATAAAGAAGGTAGTCTGAATTTTAGCTGTTATCAGTTGTCTATCAACTGATTTTTTTAAGAAATAAAAATCTGCTTTAAGATACATTAAGGTAGAAGTGAGCTAAATCACTGATGGAAGCTGAGGGTGGTGGTGCCTTACAAGAAGCTGATATTGGTAGGAACAGTAATTCAAACACCCTGCTGACTGCTGTGAGAACAATCAAACTTGTAATGAAACTATTTGTCCTCTTTCAAAACTGATGTATTTGTGTGAATACACAAGAAAGCGAGTTATTCATAGATACTTTAGTTTCGTGTTGTCTCATACCTGGAAAAAAGGTTTCATCATGAAAGTCTCAATCATTAATGGCATCTGTTTACACCAAGTTCTGCTTTAATGTATACAGCTGCTGCTTTGACTTGCAAAACTATGAGACAGTTTTTCACGGTAGGAATTTAATCATGGAAGAAGCTGTAAGGGTTTTATGGTACTTAGATTGTGTTTTATTTTAAAAGCCATATTAAGAGCATTCTACAATTAAGTTTCTAGGCACTATAATGCATTTCAAGCTGCCACTGTTGTAAAGAATTACAGTTCTTGGAGTATAAAAAGGGACTAAATTGCTCCTTAAAGTTAAATCCAAATGCACTATAGGTTTTTTTTGGTTGTTGTTGCTCAGTGTGCTTAAGTTATGAATTCCTGTGATTTTTGGGAACAGAAGGCAATTTCCAAGGTGTTTCTGAGGTTGGAGAAGTCTACTTTTTTATTTTATTTAGTCAATGAGCTTTGAAACAACTGGTATCACAAATCTCTTGCAGCAAAAACTGGATCACTTGGAAGGCTGTCTTTTGTGGATAAGATAGAAGTCTTAATGTTGTTTTAAAATGCAGGTTTTGGTCTATTACTCTAACAACTTCTTTAGATCTTAATATGCATGTTCTCAATTAACGCACACCCTAATGTCAGAGGAAGAGTAGTAATTTCCAAGTTAAAGTTAGAAAAAATAGAGGTTATAGGATCCAGAAGAGTGTGTGGTGGTTCTTTGGGTTTGTTCGTTTGTTTTTGTTAGCAAATTCTATGTTTCTGTGTTTGCAAAAATAACTGATAAATATAAAAATTTTCTATCGAAATTTACCTCCAATCTCTAATTGCTGTCAGAAAGGAAGGAACTAGACTGCACTTTGATCTGTGCTTAATAAACTCGATCTTGGTTTACATTTCCTTCTGTTACGAAAGATCAAAGGACACCTAAAGCTGAGACCTGCTTGCATTTTGCATGTTTAATGTGATGTTATTTTGCTGTTGGTGTTGGAGACACTGTTGTTTCCTCAAGGGAGTAAGCTTAGAATAGGTAGCAATTACTGAGCCTTTGTGATAACCACTCTGTGTTAATGTTATAGATGCCCAAACAGGATATAATCTGCTCATACTGTATGACTTGTCTTAGCTCAGTTTGTTGTTTGCTCGTTTGATCTCTGCCAACTAAAAAGATGAAAAAACAACTTACACAGACTTTTATAAAGCACCAGACAATATAATCTTTTTTCCTATAGAGATTATAAAATCCATAGACAATCTATAGTAGTCTCAGTCAAAAATCAGTACATCCTGTACCTAAAAAAAAACCTCATGACACAACGTGGTCGATGCTGACATGAATGAATTTATGTATATTACTATACATGACATCATTCACAAAGAACACTTGTTCTTTCTAATTAATCTTGAATAGGACACAGCCTCTTACCTGCCTAGGCAAGAACAGAATAAGAACTATTGCACATCTGTGCAGTAAGAGATCAGGCTGCCGTATTAATTCTGAATTTCTAGCTTTCCGTATAGGTGCATTTTATAAGCATTGTGAATGCAATATTAGTGTTGAGGTTTTAATTTCATGATTACAAAACTATTCTTTTAATCAGTGTACTTGATTCCACAGGTATTCTGCTATGTAACCATATGCAGCCTAACTGGGTTTTGCACGATTGCATGAATCGTGGAATTAGTAAGTGGAGGGTTCTATAGGCAACATTAACAATATGGGGAAAAAAATGCATGCAAAATGAAATTGAACTCCTAGATAATAAATACACCATTCTTTAGTTTTAACCTTACTTAATATATGCACATAATCTAGAATTATTTTAGGCTTGCACTTCCGTAACTAGAATAGTCCTAAAATTATATTTCTCCTATTTCTGGATGTTTCACTTTGTCCAGCACAATACAAGGGAAACAAATGAGTTGGTCTGAGATGGCTGGCATATTGGATAATCAGAGGGAAAAAATGACAAATGCAGTTATACCACCTGTTCATCTTTGCTTTTCCTCTTCAAAAAAGAGATTCATAGGTTGCTGTAGTTTGATAATAAGAATTGCTTTCTTTCCTCAAAGCTGCAAACCCTAATATTATTGGCCTTTAAGCGTAGTATTGGAAGAGTCCAAGAAATATCAGTATTCTAAATTTTGCAGGTATCCCCTGTATTGACAAAACACGGTTGCTGGTGGATTGATTCTGCAAACTCAGCAATCCTAAACTAGGGTAACATTTGACTGCGAGGCCACCTGGGAATCCTGGGTACTGCAGACACAAACCAAGAGGTCAAGATCAAACTCCTGGCAAACATTAGACCACAGATGCTGAATGAACAGAAAGATTTCATTCAGCACCATTGCTGCCGCTGAGCTGACAGATGGGAACTCAACCCCCCAAACAGCCTTTTCCTTCCCCCTAGTCAAAGCTTTCTGTTAATCTATGAATGGCTAATAACACTCAGAAAGCAGTGCTCTGTAATTGCACCATTTTAGGCTAATGCTACAGTGTGTTGTCTGTCCATGAAAGCAAAAAAGTTTTGAGGAAAGCCAAAAAATTCTCTTTTGTGTTTCTCTCATGAGACAACATAGGACAGATATCTCCAGGAGACAGAGAAGAGAACTGTGGACCTTGTGGCTGATAAACAAGACTGTTACTTGGGTTTTGCCAATTCCAGCCTAATGAATGGGTTTGAAGAAGAATTGTTCTGAAGAAGGGATTATAATATAAAAATATATATCTACTTAGTTTCTTTCTTTTTTTTTTCTGTAAATCTGCAGTAGGAACAAAAAGGAAAAAAAAGGAATAAGTCACTAATGCAGGACTGCTGAGAGCCAATATTTCTGTCTCCAGCTGTCTTAGCATTATGAATGAATACTATCTTCTGAATGTCTGGCCTTCCTAATTATTGTTGTAGCTAATTTTTTCCTGTCTCTTTCACATTATTTTATGACTTTCTGATAAACTGTATTTTTACTTTGTTGAACATAGCCATGTGTAGCTTTTCTAGAACTCACTTTTTAATAGTATTGTTTGCAGACTTACCAGGTAATTAGCACCAAGTAAAACAATTGCTTTTCAACTGTTTTCATATAGTTGTGGTGGTGTTCCTCTCTTGATGCTTGCTTCTCAGCAGTTTTTTTTCTCCAAGAAGCTCTGGATGACAAAGATTAAATTTCACTAAGGGCTAATCAGATATTCATAAAGTTGATCCAGAAAATGAGGTTGCTACCCTGTCTCCATTTTTGATAGACTTGCACTTTTTTTTTTAATCGTATCTCTTACTTCCCTCCTGGTGATCAGACACTAGTAGTCATAAGAGTCTCCTTTTTGAGGGAAAGGTCACACAGAGAGATAGGCTAAGGACCTCAGCGCAGTGGCTGAGCTCTTGCTCTTGCTCCTTTGTGAAGTTTTTGTAACACCTTTCCACATCTAAAGTGGAAAAGCAGAGCATATGAACTGTTACTGGTCACTTTCCTGGTAGAGATACAGTGATGCCCTCTAAATATTGCTAAAGAAAACCAGTGTTGCAGCAGAAATGGAAAAACAGANAAAAAAAAGGAATAAGTCACTAATGCAGGACTGCTGAGAGCCAATATTTCTGTCTCCAGCTGTCTTAGCATTATGAATGAATACTATCTTCTGAATGTCTGGCCTTCCTAATTATTGTTGTAGCTAATTTTTTCCTGTCTCTTTCACATTATTTTATGACTTTCTGATAAACTGTATTTTTACTTTGTTGAACATAGCCATGTGTAGTTTTTCTAGAACTCACTTTTTAATAGTATTGTTTGCAGACTTACCAGGTAATTAGCACCAAGTAAAACAATTGCTTTTCAACTGTTTTCATATAGTTGTGGTGGTGTTCCTCTCTTGATGCTTGCTTCTCAGCAGTTTTTTTTCTCCAAGAAGCTCTGGATGACAAAGATTAAATTTCACTAAGGGCTAATCAGATATTCATAAAGTTGATCCAGAAAATGAGGTTGCTACCCTGTCTCCATTTTTGATAGACTTGCACTTTTTTTTTTAATCGTATCTCTTACTTCCCTCCTGGTGATCAGACACTAGTAGTCATAAGAGTCTCCTTTTTGAGGGAAAGGTCACACAGAGAGAGCTGCTAAGGACCTCAGCGCAGTGGCTGAGCTCTTGCTCTTGCTCCTTTGTGAAGTTTTTGTAACACCTTTCCACATCTAAAGTGGAAAAGCAGAGCATATGAACTGTTACTGGTCACTTTCCTGGTAGAGATACAGTGATGCCCTCTAAATATTGCTAAAGAAAACCAGTGTTGCAGCAGAAAAGGAAAAACAGATGATCAAGGTCAGTTCATACACTGACCATAGGCAGGTTTACTACTGTGAGAGATTTTTTTTTTCCAAACCATTGGCACTCGGAAGGCAGTCCAGCTTCTCTTGATTCAGTACTTGAAGTAGTAGGAGGTCTGTGCTTTTGGAGAGCTTAAAGCGTGAGCCCAAAGTGCAGGTCTTTCGTAACCCCAGTCAACCTGCAGCTACCTGAGTGTATAGCCCTCTAATTTGTTGACTGACCATTAGAAATGCTTTACATTTTTCAGTCCTACTCTTTGCAACTGAGCTAACAGATAAGAAGTGTCAAGTGCTGACTTCACTTGGGTCCATGGCACTACTCCGACCTCTTTCACGAGAGCTAATTTTAGTTCTCTTTCCTCCTAGCCCTCTGTTTCTCTGTTTCCTTTTCTGCTAAAGGATTTCTCTAATTGGGGCAGAAAAGAAAAGGGGTGGTGCATATTTTTCTCAGGGTACTTACTGAATGCGATAGTAATGAATAAGATCATTGTGGGAGCCAGATATATGATAAGTAATTTCTTCAGCTGTGGTTAATTAGCTCTTTAACCAGCTGTATATCTGTGTGGGATTTTGGGTGGATGGAAAAAAATGGATATGCAACAGAAACAAAGAGTTGAGGAAGGGAGAATTTAAAGGTAAACCAACATCTTCCATTTTTTTCAAAGATTATTCACACTCAGCCACTTTACGAAAAGAAAATCGATTGAATAAGGCTGTCACTAAGTCTACAAATAGTTGCTGAAGACATAAATACGGAGAGGAAGAATTAAGAGATCTCGCTTGTAACGCTGGTGCTGAAAGTCCACCTCTATGCTATTCAGTAGTGTTCAGTACTGAATTATTGGTGTTTATATTTATTGAAGTCCGAGGCTCAGTATTTGTTTACAGATTGCAGCCATCAAACCCTGAGATACATTAGGTTTCCAGGGATGTATTCTCACATTTGTACACTCAAGTCACAAATGCGTCGCCCAGAGGGTTGCTTGTGATAGCTGTGCTGTCTAGGAGAGCTCAGCACGATGTACCATCCCAGGCTGGCAGAACTGCAGGGGAAGGCAGAACAGCTGCTCTGATACGATATCCAGCGCACTGTTAACATCTACTCTTTCAACTGAGTGCATCTGTGGGGCAGTTTGTGCTATTAACTGGCATGCACCTTAATGTTTATTTATTTTAAGAATTATGAACAAACCAGCCCGGTAAACTTGGCAGATTCTGGCTTTATTCATAAAGGCAGATCTAATGTTCCCTGAAAAATTGTTCCAGAAAACTGTCTTATGAAACATAGTATCTGCTCGTTTCTTAATACCAAACTACATTGTAGAAAATACAGTGTGTGGTGCAGAGTGGATCTGAAATCGTTTAGCATACTTGATTGTTAACTGAGCTAACTATCCTGCGAGTGCATCGGCTGCCATCTGTCCATTTGCTGACAGCCTTGTCAGGAGGGGAAAAAAAAATCTTGAGAGCTGGCAGTGGTCCAGTTTGCCGCAGGTCTGCTTTCTAGTGTTTTTGTAACAGATGTTGTGCCACATGCCCAAAGCTGCTGCCTGTAAGCTGCTGTGTGCTCAAATTTTTCATTCTGGGGCTTGCCTTACTGTCTTTGACACAAGATTTGCATTTATTTCAGCAGCCTGTTATGGGGGGCCTTTGTTATCACTATAATCTGGTGCAAGAGCTAGAGCCAAAATCTCTAGACCCTGTCCTGGGTTTTCTGATGACTTCAGCTGGATGTTGGATTGGACCCTGACTTGCTAGTTGTTAATATTTTCACCTTTTCCATTTAATTCTGTGTATTTTCAAGTACAGCGTTTATAAAATGCAGTATGGTATTAGGGAGCCCTCAAGATTGCACTGTGCTTTTAAGGAATTCAGTGGTCCCTTCTTTTTGGGGAGGGTCCAAAAGTATTTCTATCTGTAGAAAGTCTACCTCTGATGCTCTGAGTAGAAATCACACCGAATTCTTCCTCCTCTGTTATCTTCCATGCATAATGTAATTCCACTGTAAGCCAGTTGGTCCTAAATTAACTCAAATCAACCAAGGTGACGTGAAGCTTTAGAAGCCACTTCATTTTTCAGTTCCATGGTCAAAACTCCTTGCTCCTCCTGTGAAGCTTGTTTTTGTCAGCAGAGTAGCAGGAGGGAATTATCATCTTCCTGCAGCAACCCCTGCTGCTGTTGATATAAAAGATTTCTTCTCTCCTTCCTTGCTGTTCATTAATCAAGAGCAAAAGGAAAAAAGTCAATTAGGCAATGCAGTACACAACATCATGTATATCTGTACACTCTCTGTATGTCATCCATTTCAAGAGGTTTGCTATATAAAACTGATAACATCGTTATCCACTGGACCTTTCTTCCATCCTAGTTTATATTTCCACTTGATCACTTTGTAGTGGACTGCCTGTATGAATCCTTGGAGGATGAAAAATGGTTTGACTGTGTCTGTTCAGCTGTAAAGCAACTGCCTATTGATTTGCTGCTGACTGTGTGTGTAAATAAAATATAATAATAAGAGGTAACCTATTTTGTGTTTAGGCATGGGAAACTTTCAGATCTCAGTAACTCATTTATCACCTTTCATTGGAACACTTGTTTCTTCAGCATGTGGCTTAACTTGCCTTTTTACATTGTCTGAGCTTCTTTGAGCTTAAAGTATTTGATTCAGAATCTTGCTTTGTAAAATATTAATTGAAGGTGTACAAAACAAAAATGTGAATACAAGTCAATATTCTTAATTAGTCTCCATTGTTTGATCTGTTAAATGCCATTTACCTGTTGGGGAAATGCAGCCCATGTTCAGGGAGCACTGCTTGAGTCCTGCAGAAGTGATATACTTAGAGTATCCTGAATTTTGGGAGAGACCTTCGTGATATCTCTAACTAAAATACCGACTAGGTAGTTAATAATAGTCTAGGATCTCAGGCTGAGAAATCCTACTAGTCCATGTTATGCATGCAGACATTTGTTACTCCGCAAATGTCACTCTTTCTAGATGAGTTATTAGCAAATGTTAAAAAGGCATACAGTAAGAATTTAATGCCCAAGAAATTACTCGGAAGGGTGCAAATGCCTTGACATATGGAATATAATTCAGAACAACAGAAACATGAGGATTCAAGAGCATTTATGATGATTTAAAAAAAAAAATCCATGTAAAAGAATGCCATGGAAAAATGAAATTCAATTTACTGTTCCAACAGTGCATGCTATACAAATGTACATGCTATGGTTTATGGAGACATTTAGCTGAAGAAGGCAAAAAAAAGGTGAAGTAATACAAGAGGCAATGTATTTGTCTACAGCTGAAAATGTGTAATTGCTGTCCTAAGGATTAGAAATTATCATACTATAGTAGAACAAGGTACTTAAAATATTAAGATGCCAGTACAAAGCAGACAGAAAAAACTTGTCTGATAAAATACACCATCTTTCTGTAACTACTAGTGTAAGAATAGAGTTAGAACAATCTCTAGCTATCATAAGCAATTTATTTCCCATACCGTGCATAGTTTAAGCTACATAAAAATAAGTGTCTGCAGTATTTCTCGAAAACATAGACAGCAAATTTCATAATAGTTGGATCGGGACAGTTTCTGGGGTTCTTACCTGTTTAATCCAGAGACAGATGTTGACAGTCCTGGTGCATAACTGCTTATGCCAGTGCTCCAGGATGCAGCACAATTCTCTGCGTGCAGGGTATGCATTGGCATACTGAGCCAGATCTTATTGACTGTGGTGCAAATACTTTGGAAGACAGGCAATAAAAGCAAAGAACTTGAAAGTTCATATAAACAAGGCTGTGTAGAAGCAGCATTACTTTATCTCCTGTCTCTCCTTCTAATCCTGAAGTCAGGCACTCTCCCTCTCTCTTGCTTTTTCTCCATTGCTTAGCAACACTCATGGGTGAACTTGCTTAAAGCAGAGCTTTGTTCCCAGATGTGATTTCAGTAATATTTGCAGGCTCAACAGTTCTGAGGTGTAAAAATCGGCCCCTTCCTCCCCACCACCATTAGCCTACTTCATTAAATAGTCTCTCCTTTCTCTGCTTCTGTACCCGAGGCATAGTTCAGTTTTTGTTTCTACTGTTTTGATCTAACCAAGAGTGATGTGGAAGGAGGGGGGAGGTTCAAATAAAGCTTTAATTATGGAGAACTCTCATACAATATGTGCAACAAAGCTGTGTGTTAGGCATAGAATTGCACTATAAATGCAGAATGGGTCAAGAAAAGAACTGTTATTTCTCTCCACTCAATTTGATTTTTGAAGTTGAGATTGAATAAATGGTATTTTTCGTGCCAACATTTACATACTGAATTGGTATGACCAGCTGCATATCACAATATAGCCTTGAATAATAACTTTAAGTAGGGAGAAGCTACAGTAGCTAATTTCTTCCTACATAGTTTCTCTAATTTTGGCAACAGAGTGACGTATCAACACTTCCTAGAAATGTACAGTTTGCCAGGATAACCTGTATCTGCATTCAGTCCTATTTCTGGAGGCTGATCTGGTTTATCCATTCTGTTTCCTCTTCCTTCCCTTGCCTGTTTTTTTCTGTAGTTCACTAAACTTTCTGTTCTGGGTAGGTTTTGTATGTGTTTTCTTTTGCAAGCCAGAAAACGTTGATGTAACTGTCTCTGATCTTGGAGCCAAACTAGATCACTCATAGAGACGATTTCTGTTGAAATGCAAACATTTCTATTGAAGTCTTTTAATTTAAGTGCAGCACACTATGCTTATATGAAAGACCTATATAAAAGCTAGGGGTAAGTTTCAATGAATTGTGTTACTGTAACAGTGGAATAACCACATTGGTAGTCTATTGATAATTTTGTGCTTTGAAATGGATGACTTAGAGTCATGGAAAGCCTTGGAGCTTTTGCTGGTCTTTTTTATTAGACCAGAATGGTGTAATGAAATGGCTTTTATATTTGGGTATCTATCTATTGCAGATTTTGAGTTGACAAGTGAATTACCTTGTGAGAACAGTAATTTTGTGGAGCTTGTTGTTCCGAAGGGAGGAGGTTACACATTTGCACGCTACCTCAGCTCTAAGATAAAGAATAAAGAGAGATACTCTATGAAAGGGCAGAGTGTATAATATACAATGGCAAATCTTTAGCACATTTTTCAGGGTAGTCACAATTCTGGGAAAAGGCAGCAAACTTTCTATGATGGCTTGGAGAACAGCATTTTTTTTCGAATCTGAAATCTACTTGCCTTGGTTTGGACAGAAACCAAAGGAATTCCTTGGATTTTGTGCATTCTTTCACTGGGTCTTGTGTAATGGTCCTTTGCTGAAGGACACTGTCCTTTCAACAGGCAGTTGAATTAATGATGGTCTGTGTATCCCTAAATAAAGCTATTTATGAAATAAGAGAATGCCTGAAAGCTCTTATGACAAGAGTAATGAAAAACTTTGTGAATCCTTTTTCTGTTTCCTGTATACTAACTGGAGAGTTCCTATAGCTGCACCCTGTTTCTCCACAGAAAGTGTGCTACTGTCTTCATAATCTTTTGTAGGTGTGTAGTTTCTTTACTTAGAGTCTATTATTATGAGGAAACACCAGACAGAGGAGGAAAAGAAACAGGACTGAGAAGGCTAGTTCATTCTTTCATCTGAGAAAGCAAATAATTTCTCTATCAGTGATAAGATGTCTCCCACATTACCTATAAAAGTGAAACATGTCACCTTTTTTGCAGGTAGTTATAAACAGAAAGTAGGCATTGACACTGATCTTTACTTGTTCCTGTGTTTTAAAACTGAAGAACTATTAAGTGTGACGTGTGCAATCCCTCAGTAAGTTGCTTCTGTTATTAACTGGGGTGGAGTATTTAAAAACTTTTCAACCTTTTTATAATGGAGTTTTGTGTGTTGTTTAAATATCCCTGCTGTGCCGTTTGACAGGGATGGTTGGACTTGATGATCCAGTGGTTTTTTTTCCAACCTGGTGATTCTATGATTCTATGATTTCCTATTGTAATCGCCTGCCCTTTGCGCTGAGTTCTGGGTAGCCTGGCATTGTGTGCTGAGGAAAATGGGGAAGCTCTCCTGTGGCTGGTTCAGTGGGTGCACCTTCTCATGAATGGGCTGTGAAGGTAGGACACCCTGGGCCAAATCCCACTTCTTGCACTCCTTTAGTATCACAAAGGCATTGAGAATCTTGATTGTTTTCCACTAAAGCATTTAGCACACTTGGTGCAGATTAATTCTGCTTGTATGTGTGTATTCTGCACGTGCTGCTTCTGCTACTCAGTGTAGCTTTAAGGTAGAGGTGAGTGACTTAAATCCACTCAGCAATTTGGACTCCAAGCTTGCAGCTTTACAGGCACTTGCCAGGCTTTATTTGTGAACAATTGTATTTATCCTATTCTGCAAACCAGATCTTTGTGTCTAAGAGCTTTTAAGGGTTGGGGCTTGAAGGGGTGATCTTGTTCTATTGCAATAGATGGTTTTGTTAGACTTCAGTGGGAGTAGGAATGAACTTTAAAAAGATATGATTTTTTTCCTAACCTGGCTGCTTTAATAAAGGCATGTTGTCTTATCAATTGTTAAACTGAACTCCCTATAGAAATCAAAGAAAAATTCTGCTGAAAAATCAATTGTATACTATAACCCGCAGGTATTGCATGTTTTACAAGACTGAACTGCTCTCTTTGTGATTTGGCCTGTTCCTCACCTCCCCCTTTTTTTATTAAAACAAAGTAAAGCATGTGCAATCTCTTTGGAGCATATATTTAGGCATGTATCTGATGGCTGAAACAGCTTCATTTCCTTCAGCTGTGGAGGATAAGTTAGCTCCCCGTGAAGCTTTACCTCCTGCAGACACCAGAACAGTATGTGCAATATTTACCATTTTAATTGTGTGAGGCTTCATTGAAAACCTTATTTTCCTTTCTATGTGGCATTTAGAGAGGCAGTGTTGAACTACTGCTGAAAACGGGAGCCCTGACAGACAGGGAGTATGGCACTTGTTTAACAAAGAACTGCATGCAGGCTCCACTTACCATAATGCTTGAGGCTGTATAATTCCATTTTCTCCTCTAGATTTTGCTTCATTGCTCTAGTTTCTGCAACATGTGAGGTTTTAGTATGCCTAGTATGATGTCATGCAGGATAATAGAGGTTTTGCATAGTAGAGGTTTACTTTTTTAACCTAAATGTGGTATACAAAGACTATAGCACTATCTCGAAGTCAACAACCAACCAACCTCAACAAACCTAAGAAACAAGAATCTCCCAGTCTCATGTTTCATTTTATCACTGTTGATATAAGAAAATATGTATGTTTTTAATTATTCCTGTTCTTCTGTTTTCTGATTCAGAGGAAAATTACCTTTCTACACTAAACCTAATATTAGTTCAATATATGGTGCTTTTCACGACACAGTGAAAGAAATGCATCCTTCAGGCAGAATATTTAATTTTTTCTTAATCACCGTATTGGGAAAATTTGACATTTTATATGAGTGAAAAACTGCTTTTCATGGCAAATTTTTCTCACCTTTAATGACGAAAAATATTGGATAGGGGAAGTAGATATTACTATTTGTGTGAATTAATATGTTCATTGCTCCAGCTAATAGCTCACAAGTTTTCTCAAGAGCATTCACATGTATGAAAAAACTACGTTTGCCTAGTTGTCCATAAGTGTGGATTAAGTAGGGGTTTTTTTGCCTTTTAACTGATTTCCCCCACCCCTCCCAACCTGTGATAAGTCTGTGAAATTGTGGTTAGATTTTCATTCTTTGCAGGACTAGAGAATACTAAAGTATGTGTTTTAGGTAAATGAACTCTATTGTGTTGAGCATGAATTAGCACATGGCACCCCTAGTCCAAATGCAAAACGTTCACGTAAAACTTTTCTTTGCTTTTTGTCTGGATCTTGCACTGAAATTCCCAACTTCAGCAGTGACTAGAAGCAGAAATACTAAAATAGATAAAGAATAATATTCCTAGTGTTTCTCACCTGAATTTAAAGCTAAGAGTGGGATTGAGAGAGTTTGACAGATGCTATTTCTATGTTCACACCATTTTTGCAGATTCATGTAGTTTTGTATAAACTTCAAATAAGACCTTTGTGAGTTGAATCTGAAGCTTTTCTTAGACTCAGCCATCATTACTAATTCTATTTCCTACTTTGACATGCTTATAATTTCTTTTGTATCATGTATGCTTTGTAAGTGCAAACCTCAACTCATTCAGACTAGGTAGAAATTATAGGGTAAATACAAACTTCTCATATGTTCCAGCAAGAATAATGATGCAGCACTTATGGACAAGAGTGATGGTCTACATCATCACTAAGTATTTTCTTCAGTGTTTACCTGTGCTTAGCTGAAGACCAAACAAAATTTTATATATGTTCCACAGCTAAGGTAGAAATGTGCTGGAAAAATACTCAAAGCTCTGTTTGAAATGGTGTCTTTGAATATTATGGAAGTTTTGTGTACAGGAACCAGCTAGCTTGTGAGATTTCCAAAGTGACTGGAAGTAATCTTACAGTGGCAACATAACTACCCATGTTATACGAAGTGCTGTTATCGGCTAATGTGAGAGAAGAAGTTCACACTGTGTAGTGTGCAGGAATGAGCCCTAGTTCCTTGGCTTGCCACAACCTATCAGATTATGAACTGTGTAGTTATGTATCGATAACAGTGATAACTGTAACAGGAGCTCAGAAGAGTTTATGCTTATATGTATTCACTTCAAACACAAAAATCAAAGAATAATTATTGTAACGCTTTGGAAACAGATGAGAGAACTCCATATAACATATTAATGCACGTTTCAGCAAGATGTGTAAAACATCTGCAGTCATGAATGAATGGACTCATTATTCTAACATGTGCTCACTGTGCTGTATAGAAAGTAAAAACAAATCTTTAAGACACTTCTATCACTTCCTTTTTCATCAAGAATTTTCATCTGGAGTCCTCATGGAATCCTTCAGAGTGCTGTGCAATGTAAAATGATCTGCCTGACTAATCTAACTATTGCATTACACTGGTTGTGGCTTTCTTATGGTTTAATTGTTGTAGCCCCTGTAACATTAGCCACTGGAATGGGGACACACTGATCTCTGTCAGGTGACTGATATTAACCTTTTGTTAACCTGGGTCCTTATCTTCTGAAGAAGGTCCACTCTTCCAAAGAAATGAGTCATCTTTCACCCAGGCTGCTGTTATCAAAGACCTCAAATTGAAATCTTTTTTTTCTCATTTATTTTTTCTAATAAATTATATGAATACATGGCTTTTCATATTAAATACTCCTGAAAAAAAACCCCATGAAGGTGTTGTATTGTTTTAAAGACCTGCTACAATTTCATCTTGAAATCCCATTTAACTTTGAGCCAAACGGATAATCCTGAAATAGCTTTCTCTGCTTCCTGTCAGACACATGCTTTCATTCTGCAGAAAGCAGCAGGAGGCCTTTTCCTTGTTTGGAGTGCTGCTCATAAATATAAATTGGACTGGACACTAGAGTTTCAGAGTGAAGGATGAATGTTAATAGATTACACACAAATTGGTCTCTGTTGCTTCCAGAGGCCATAGCATGAGGTCTACCAATTGCAAGGCAGCGAGTTGTATTGTGCTGCAAGCCTGACTCTTTCAGCAATTTAGATGTTTTGTGCAAGTGTAGCACTAAGAAAAGAAAGTTTCTGCAGTGCTTGATGACAAATTGGTGGGTAGGCTTTTCCAGAGAATGGAGGAGCTATCTCAAGATTTAAGACTGTGGTGCTTATTTCTTCAGCATTTTGCACTAAGAATTTCGGCAAGGGTTTGAATTACTTCTTTGTGTTGCTGAATCTAGTACAGCTTAAAAAGCATGTGTTTTCTCAGTATTGAGGCTTGTGATATGCTCCAAGGTCAGCATAGTCTAATTACTGAATTAGATGTATGTAAGAATAACTGACTGTCTGGTCTCATGGTGAAGAACTAATCATATCTGTAACTTCATACTACTTGTATACTCTTTGGCATTATAAACGTGAATTATATTTCACAACATGTAAAATGTGAGTTCTGCCCTTGAAGGAGTAGAAGCAAGTGAAGAAAGAGGTGAAGAGACTTGACTTGGGTCATAGGGTAAGTGCAGCAGAGTAGAAGAGCTTCAGTCACCAGATTTCCCATCACTATGTTTACTTACTCAGACTTGGTTACCAGCCCATCTGTGGGTTAGATGAGAACTTCTTCCAATTTAACTTGATTTTTAGTGGCGTAAACTGAGTTTTAGTTGTGTAAATGTAGCTTGAAGTAGGCTTGGACTTGCCAAGAAGTTTATGGACACATTAGCTCTGTCTGGTGTACTGTGTGAGGTCTTGATATTATGATAAAATGTGGTGATGCAGCTTTCTATACCTTCCTGCCTCAGGATGCACACTGTAGGTTTTGCCACCTGGGGTAGAATCCCTTCTGTTTAACTTCAGGCTCTATGTGTATTTTCTGTCCAGCCTTGGGAATCCATCCTGAAAAAACACCCAGCTGTAAGAGAACTGAACTTAGCATATGGCTGTAGAGTGTGAAAACTGATGTATAAACTGATATT
>WAAB01017437.1:0-10129 GCA_013389865.1 Piaya cayana | reverse complement strand
AGTACCAGCCCCTCAGCCACCAAGAAGAAGGCATCAGCCCAGCAGGTGGTTGTAGCTTGGTAGATGAAGGTGAATACCCCATCCTGACAGAAGGAGCTGCCTTGTTCCCTTCATCTACTGCTTTGTGATGAAGTAGATGTGAAATACCTCCTCTGTATTTTCTCCCAGATCTTACTGGGAACAAAAAACTGAGCAGCAGGGGATCCTTATAGGCTGTGCAGCTGTTTCTGCAGTGCTTGGGTGAGATGTCCTTGGTGTTTTCTTGTAGGAAATAAGTCTTACATCTTGCTAATGCTGTTTTAATGCCCCTGAGTTTGTTTCTGCCTAGAATGCCCCTGTGCCCCTGCCTCTTCTCCTAGGTGACAGGACGAGAGGGAATGGCCTCAAGCTCTGCCAGGGGAGGGTCAGGCTGGACATTAGGAAAAAATTCTTCACAGAAAGGGTTGTTAGGCACTGGAACGGGCTACTCAGGGAGGTGATTGAATCCCCTTCCCTGGAGGTGTTTAAGGGCCGGGTGGACGAGGTGCTGAGGGACATGGTTTAGTGTTTGATAGGAATGGTTGGACTCGATGATCCAGTGGGTCTCTTCCAACCTGGTGATTCTGTGATTCTAGACCTGGTTTAGTATCATGGATTTAGCCTTGGCCCTGGGAAGGCCGGTACGCGAGGCAACATCTTATGTATATACAGAGCTCGGGTGCTGGCTTTTTCAGCTTTGGAAGTGTTGTTCTTTAGCCTTCTTTTAGTAACATCAGAATTTATATAATTCATAAAGAGAACTCAAAGCGCCTTTTGCATGCCTGGGAGAGAAGAGAGAGACACGATATGTACTTGGTTTTGACATATGCTTTAGAAATACCATAATAAAAATGATACAATAGTTCAAAGACAGAGACCCTTGCATGTTAGAAGGAGATATGGGCACATTGTCCAGTGGTGGGGAGGGTTGGGCTGTTGCCCGATCGCTCACTGAAGCGCAGGGAGGATGTTTATAAGGCAAAATGCGAGAGCCGAGGAAGTTGCAGCACCGTGTCCACAAGGATCTGTGTGTGCAGCGAAAGCCACGTGCTGTTAGCCAGAATAGCAGAGGGGTGGAACGTGCCTGCGTGTCTGTGTGTGCAGCAAAATCAGCATGAGACCTTTGTAACACGGAAGAACAGCAGCGTTACAGAGAGTCTTCGAGTTCCAGTGCTTCTGCATCTTCCACAGTGATGGACAGGCTTTATGTGCTTGTGGAGAAGAGGATAAAAGCCTCTTGAAGGGCCTGCTATGAAATCCCTCAAGGTCTGACCCTAAAGCGTTGGTTTGGAACCTGTTTCTGCCTTCCCATCTTTGCCATTCGTGATGCGATGCCATTTCTTTGCTTTCTCCATGCGATAGTTCCTTCTGTGTTTTTGGGTTTTTAACACGGTAGGCCAAATTTAAAAAGGAAACAGAGAGAGGAGGAATGCATTACAGTAAAAAATTAATATTAAAGTGCACAATAACTTGTCACGTCATTTATAAATGGTAATTTTCATTGTGATGTATCATTCGGACCACGAGGAATTCCGTGTTGGATATGTATGTAAGCACACCTCTTTGTATCTGTATGTGTGCGTGTGTATACATATATATACACATGGGTACATGCACATTCATGCAGTAAAAGCTTATTTTGATGATCTTTTTACTAGACAGATATACAGAAGTGAGTTACAGTATGTTGACGTGAGGCCCTTAACGTTCCTTCAGGCTTTGTGAGTGACCCAGTGGAGTTAGCAGGGTGTTCGAGGCACACAGCACACAGCCCTCGCTTGCTCCAAGGGTGACAGGAGCTTGGACATTCAGTGTCCTGCTGCATTAGGAAATGTTCTCTGCTCATTGGGGGAGATCTCGTGCAGGGCTGAGGCCCTTTAACATGAAACCGATGAGGGCTCCCCTGCTTGCAGCAGCAAAGAGCTGTAGCACTAGAGTCTAGGTAATGCCACCAGGCCCAGATGGACAAAATCTCTGCTAGGTCTTTATAGTGGGGGTTGGAGATACCTTAGACACGCCTTTCTGTATCAGAAACTCAAGTTTCTGTTCTTTATCTCCTGCAGGCCCAGCCCTAACAAGGCCCTGAATAAGAAATATTTATGCCTCAAATAAGTTAGTGTCACACCAGGCTCAGGCACTGTGCTACAGGCTGTAAGGAAACAGGGGGAGTTGGAAAAAAAAAAAGGTTATTTGTGCCTGCTCATTTACGTAAATGTTCTGCCTGTTGCTTCTACTTTGTTTGTTTGTTCCTTTTTGATGAAATATTTCCCAGCGTAGGAATATTTTGCTTGCTGGAAAACTATGTACAGTTTCACTGGAGAGAGAAAAGCCCCACGTCTGTAAAAAAGTCTCTGAAAAATCCCTTATACCTCTGTCTGCAGGGGAAAAAATGAAGATCAATGTTGTCTTTCTGTTGTTTGTGGTACAAAAGTGCTTTCTAAGTAACTCTGGGGAGTGTGATCTCAAAGGGGCTTTAAGTTTTCAGCCATTCTTCTTCTCTGAGGAAGAAGTCACAAAGTCCTGTAGAGCTGATGTTTTGCCTCTTGTCTTTCTAATCCCCGTTTCAAGCGAATCTTGAGTTCTCCACTAGCTGTTCTCTTCTTTAGGGCTGTGTCCTTCAGTAGTCTGTAAACGTTTGTACTTCTGTGTGTAAACAGGGAGAGTGTTATGGATAAAGACAAAAAGCCCAGGTTATTCTTGTTTTGACCAGCCACCTTGGCCTTGGAAAGATTTTCCTGTTTTCTCTGTATCTTTCCATCACTCTCTCGACTCTGGGTACTGACTGTGCAGTGATCTTGTGTGTTCAGAAGTGTTTGTTCCAATCTGTACTGGAATTAGTTGGTTTATCATGTGAGCTCTACGCACGGAGTTTAAAATTGTGCTTGAAGGAAGGCGCTAGCTTCATATTCAAACGGAACTCTTAGTAGGGAGCTTTCCATCCCCTAAAGTGCAGACACTTCAACCAGAAGCTGGAATGATGATGACACCTAGGAGTCGAGTCCAGCTTCACTTTGGGTGTCCTGGTAACTGCAGAAGGTGTGTGTCTAAAAACAGGCCAATACATTATTTCCTCCTAGAACACTTGGAATATTTGCTACGGATTTTTCTGTCCTGGTAGGTGATATATATGACTAAATTGATACACGAGGAATAAGATCTCTGCATGCTCCGCTTTAAGGTAAACTTAGAGGCAATAGAGAAGTAAGGGAAGAGATTATTCAGGGAAAATGGACAGTGAGCATGATGTTCTGTGTTAAAGAGGTGGGGAGGAAGGGCCGTATTCTGCTCCAGCCTGTGCTGGGATAGATCCTGTGCTTCCACACAGAGTGTAGCAGCGTGGTTTGGGGCAGACATCAATGTGGCCAAGGCCAGAATCTGGCTTGCTTCAGTTTCACAGAAGTCATGACAATTATAAACATGCCCCTGTTCTCTTCAACCTAGCACATCCAGGTGAGGAAGGGATTTAAACCGAGACTGTGCTCATCGGGGGTTTTGTGACGGTTTTTTTTTTTTGTTGGTGAGAGACTGTGTTCCCTTCTCCCTACCCCTCCCTGCATCCCCTCTGTACTCTCTACCTCTTCAGGTTGCCATAGCTTTGACGATCACTTGGCCTCCAACCAAGAAGGGGGAAAATCCAAGAATGTTGTGAACCTGGGAGCGATCCGCCAAGGCATGAAGCGCTTTCAGTTCCTCCTGAACTGCTGTGAACCAGGCACTATCCCTGATGCCTCCATTTTGGCAGCAGCCCTAGACCTTGTAAGTCCTTCGTTGGTGTATTTTTACCTGCCGAGTGAGAGCATGTGCCTACGTGGTGGTCCCTTGTCGTTCAATGATGCTGTTCGCGCCCGCACAGAAAGCAGGTAAAGCATCACCGCAATGCCCGCTGGTGGTGCTGTTAGCAGCTGGAGTTTTAGCATCTGGGACAGGACGAGTATGCAGTGAAAACAGATCTTTTTTTTTTTTTGTTATGTGGCTCCCCATGAGCTTTTCTTGTCAGGCTTCAAATTTTGCTCACAGCCCATCCTGCTCCTACTGTCAATAACAACCTACAAGCTAAGGATTGAAGGCTGAATAACTCCCTGGGGAGGAATAGTAGTTCCAGCCAGGAGCTCTGACAGGGCTATAAATACTTTAGGCAACATTAAACTATTAGTCAGCAGAGCCAGTCAGCGGAAAGAACTTCAGATGGCAGCGTGAGTGCTTGTGAGGGCAGATATTGCTAATTTGCAGATGCAAATCACGGAAGTTACATAATTTAATCCCTCCTTCCTGACAGTGTCTCTTCTGTATCTCACTCCTTTTTCTTGCAGCTACTGGTTTTTTAAGTGTCTTCAGTTTCTAAAGCAGTGGCCTTCAGCCTGTGGGTCGTGGGCCAGTGGGGCTCTGTGAGGTGCTTGTGTGACAGGCACAGGAGTGTGGCAGGCAGCTATGAAAAGCCAGCTAATTAGCAGTAACTTCTCTGCACAGGGCTCTTCTGCTTCCTTCCACGAGGATTGCAGGGATGGGATGACGGGAAATGGTTTGAAGCTGAAAGAGGGGAGATTGAGATGAGATCTTGGGAAGAAATGTTTTACTGTGAGGGTGGGGAGGCCCTGGCCCAGGTTGCCCAGAGCAGGGGTGGCTGCCCCATCCCTGGAGGGGTTCAAGGCCAGGTTGGATGGGGCTTGGAGCCCCTGATCCAGTGGGAGGTGTCCCTGCCCCTGGCAGGGGTGGAACTGGATGGGCTTTGAAGGCCCTTCCAACCCAAACCATTCCATGATAATGTGAGTGTTTGGGTGTCTGCAAACTAGAAATGATTGAAAGCCACTGCTCTCGGAGCTTGACATCCTCTCTGTCCCTTATTTTCCTGCTTCTTGCCTCATTGACTGTCATGCCATTTGTGCTCGTATTCAGTTGTTTTGCTTGCTGCTGGAGATGCCGGCCCTGTGGGCTCTCCTCTTCTGTTAGTGCTGTGCCCTGAGCTGTGTTGCTTTGTCTGCTCCGTTGTTGTGGGGATGATTTACTCTGTACCTTTACACTTTCCTCTTAACCTCATATCCTCAGGCTGCAGATCCCAGCAAGTCTGCGCTAATATCAACCCAGAGTTCCTGTTGCTCAGTTCACATCTAGCTCTAGTGTTTGGACTGGTCCTTCCAGCAGGCAGGTGTTTTCTTCACTGGTTCCCACTCTTCCTATTGATCGTTGGCCCCCTGGCTGGAAGCTCTGGAAGCAGTGGCTGATGGGGAAACCTGTCTCAGGCTCTCTCGCTCAGAAGTGGTTGTGGTGAGCTGAGGAAGTGGTTTAGGGAGATAACTCCTGCCAGGTGTGTCCCACAAAGACAGCTTCGTGCTTTGAGGCTGCCATTGTGAATCCTGAACTCACAGAGGGAGTGCAAGGTGCTTGGGCAGGAAGGAGCTGATTGCTTCAAGTGTGTCTCTGAGATCCTGCTGAGGACGTGCTGCTCTGTGCGCTAATGAATCAGCAACGAAGCTGGTGAAGGGGCTGGAGAACAAGAGGAATGGCTGAGAGAGCTGGGGGTGTTTATCCTGGAGAAGAGGAGGCTGAGGGGAGACCTCATTGCTCTCTGCAACTACCTGAGGGGAGGTTGTGGAGAGGAGGGAGCTGGGTTCTTCTCCCAAGGGACAGGGGACAGGATGAGAGGGAATGGCCTCAAGCTCCACCAGGGGAGGGTCAGGCTGGACATTGGGAAAAAAATTTTGACAGAAAGGGTCATTGGGCAGTGTCAGGCTGCCCAGGGAGGGGGTTGATTCGCCTTCCCTGGAGGTGTTTAAGGCATGAGTAGACGAGGTCCTGAGGGACATGGGTTAGTCATTGGTGGGAATGGTTGGACTTGATGATCTGGTGAGTCTCTTCCAACCTGGTTGTTCTAGGATTCCAAGAGGGCTTTTGGCAGGGGTTTCAGGTTTCACAATCACATTCCCATTGCTTGTAGATGCCCTGTTTACTTTTCACACTGGCTGAATGCTTAAGCCACAGACCAATTTTGCTTGTACCTGTCTGTGGCCTCAAGGAAAAGCTCTTGGTCAGCGTGAACTGTTTGATGATGTCTGCTCTGGCTTCCAGAGGTGGCTTTTACACGCTAGAGTTCGTCTCCTTTCTGCTGAATGATGCACAAGGCTTTGGTGCCAGAGCTTCTAGAGGGTCTGAAGCTCGAGAAGAAAGAAGTGTTCATTCTGTAAGTCTTGTTCTAATTACAGGCTTGGGAGAGGCCTTACAAGTACCTGTTGAGGTAGCTTTTTGTCTGCAAAGAGTTGGAGATCTGTGAGAGCTAAGGACTCTCTGGCACTGCAGGTTTCAGAGATGACAGCTGCTCATTTCACTGTTCCATGCGCTGCTAGAGAAAATTCCCACATTCTGTGTCAAAAGAGCACGACTGACATAAAATATTCTGGGTTTTTAACTCCTGCTTTCAAGCTTTTGAAGTAGAGCTTGAATCAGGTTTGATGCAAATTAAAACTTCGCAAGTCATTTTATGCAGCCTGGTTGCTGTGGCAACCTTTAAAAAAATGAAAGGCAAACAGCTCCCATTTCTGTTCCTTCATGAACTTCTTCAGCATACTTTTTTGTGCAGATTTTGAGAATTCCGCTCTTATATTAACTTAAGATCTTTGATCAGCCTGGATGTTTGTATAAGTTTGCCACAGTGATTTAAAGAACTTGGAGCAATGAAGCAGGCTGCATCCTCGTGGAGGTAATTATTTACTTATATATCAAGTGGAGTCTTGTCTTAGGTTCAGAAATGAGGTAGTTAATGTATTTTTGCTGAAGAAGCATCCATCCTTGACTGGATTTTGTAAAACTGCCATTGCTTTGTGGCTTTGCAAACATTCAGTGACAATTGACGACGTGTTACAGACTTAAAGCTGGACTTGGAAATAATAAAACTGATTTTCTTTGCCTTTTAAAGAAACTTTAGAGGTTGGAAGGCAAGAAATGTGATATTTGTCTGTGGTCTGCTTTCTGCAGAGGATTCCAGTGAACTAGCATTGTCTAAAGATGTCGCCTACGGTGCCCTAATTAAAATAGCGTGAAGGACTGTGGTGTGGAAATAGAAGCCTTCCTTGGAGCTGTTTAGCAGTGTGTGACACCTGTCACCCTTACGCCTCTCCAGGAAGACGTGGGAGCTCTTCTCCTTGTTGAAATGCCGTAATGGCCCTGCTTTCTGGCAGGGTTGGGTTTGAGAGGGGCCTTCTAAGTGCTGTGTGGGCAGGGGGAAGTGTAAGGTGCTGGAATACCTGCCAGTGTCCCAACTCCGTGTCCCCAGGGCCTTAGGCAGGCTCTGTTCTTTCCCAATCCCTCCTTCCTGACGAGGAATATTTGTCCAGACGAGGGAAAGAAATGGGAGATTGCTCCAAACAGATCCCTGGGGTAGATGGTGGGCAGAGAAATGAAGAGCTGACCATTTTGAGATATAATCAGAGAGATTTGAACTAACATTTTTTTTGAGGCAGTTCTCCTCAACATTGGTTAATAATTCACTCTCCTGTCCTCCCACACCTGCTAAGCCACTCCTCATGCCAGACTTACCTTGTGGCTTGGCAAAGCAGAGCTACCCACTCAGATTTATTTACATTAAAAGGAGATTGTTGATATTTTGCCTTTTTTTTTAGCTTGAAGAGACCAGTGGAAATGATTTTATTTTTGCTCTGAGTGCTTTGCAGAATATAAGAAAGGGCACAAGAAAATGACTGCTCAGTGATGAGTCTTGCAGAATTCACGATCCTTGGAAACTAAACTAGACCTAAAAGCTCTGCAATTGCAGAACTCTGCAGAATCAGCTGTACTTGAACAAAAATTGTCTGCGGTGAAATGCTGAATGCACCCTGTTTTTGCTGCCTCCCACGCAGGTCCTTGCTTTTGCTGTTATCAGTGTTGAAAAACTCAATTGGGAGTACTTGAAACATTATTAAGGAAATGGTGCATTCTTATTTAGGTCAATTTATACAACACAAACCCACTTTCCGCAAGGCAAAGCCCATACAATAGGTCTGATGGTAAAAGTGGAGTTGTGGACGGTTTCCCAGGCCCCGGGGCAGGTGAGGGGATTGCTGCTGTGTTTAAGTTTTGACAGTGACCGTGGTAACTTGTGTTCTTTTCAGCTATGCCTCGCCTGCCTGATTCATTTCTCTCCATTTGTGATGTGTTTCTCTGTGGTGTGAATCCATCCCTGTCCATTCTGTCACATCTTCATCTCTCTCTCGCTGCCGCTTCAGGTTTCTCTGAGCCTCAGGTAAGCAATCACGGCGAGCTTGTGCCCCGCGGTGTTCAGAAAGTCCTCCTTCAGTCCTTTCCGTGATTTTTTAATTTGGATCTCCTGCTCCAGGACGCTCCCCTCCTCCCCATCCTATGTATCCCAGCTTAGAGTCATTGAGTGCTTCCACGATGTGTAATATCCCAGTTTAGTTAGAGATATTGAGTGCTCCCAGGGTATATAATATCCCAGCTCAGGTTAAGTCATTGACTGCTTCTATAGTATTTAATATCCCAGTTTATTTAACCTCATTGAGTGCTTCCAGGGTATATAACATCCCAGCTCAGGTTAAGTCACTGACTGCTTCCATAGTATTTAATATCCCAGTTTATTTAACCTCATTGAGCGTTTCCATTGTGTTTACAACACTTGTCTTCGCAAGATTCCTAGGAATCTGTGGCCTTAACAAAGGTGAACTAAGCCACAAAGAGACTAAACTAAAGCTGGGGCTTCATTTTTTNGCTTTCAGTATTGATTAAAGCATTCTTGGAGGCGTTATTTAATGATATCCCCCAGCTGAGCTCAGACCATCTTCTGTGGCCTCGAGGCTCATCTGTTGTTTATGGCTCACAGGTGAGGAACCTCCCCTCACCTGTTTTAAATTGTCTCATTAAGGCCTTCAGCATTTAAATAGGTGACATACAGGTGTTTGTGCTCTGTGAAATTTCTGCTAAGGAACCTTTCAAGCCAGCATGTGAATCATGGACATTGTTGGATTGTTGGTTTTACAACCTTGCTGGCCACAGGGGGTTTCACTTCTGAAAATTGCAGGAAGAGAGGAGGAAAATTAGATGGAAATGAGGAGAGGCAGTTGCTTTTACCCCCTTTCCAAGGCAGTAGAGATGCTAATTTTGCAGAGCTGTAGACTGCTGGGAAGAAGGCTTCTTCCAGAGTCCAAGCCGCCTGTTAGGAAACAAATTACAGTGTCTAGTTTTTTAATGTATTTGAGTTTCTTTATTGCTCTAACACAGATCCTGCTGGGACATTTTATACATGCTGAGATGGACTCGATATCATTTCTGCTATTACAGAAAAGTGCTTCTCCAGGCTAGGGGCAGGAGGATTCTCCCCTGGAATATAGTCAAGGCCATCACTTCGAAACTCAGCTGCCTGATGTTAAGTTGGGGAAAAAGTGAGATTTGATTGCCTCCTGTCAGTAATGGATTTAACTCTCCATATCTGCTGGGTATAAATGCAAAAAAGTGCTGCTCTTACCCTCAGCAAGAGTCCATCGATGCTTTCACCCCCAAGAACTGAACGTGACAGATGTTAGAATTCATGTGGCTTGTGCTGCTGTTTGCACTTGCAGCAAGGTGAAAGAAAATTTGGGTGTGAGATGAATGCTTCTGCTCTTCAGCAGTTAGATAGTTTATGAAAGAAATCATTACAGAGGAGCGTGGAAATGAGGTTGGTTTTAAGTTGGTTTTGTTAGCTCAAGAGGTGAGACTTACGGCAGAGATCCTGGTGTCAGATGGTGATGGAGGGATTGCTCGATCCGTGTGACTCCACGGCAAGCGATTGATTAAAGCACTATATCCTCTAATGTTCAGAGAGATTTTCCAATTTGTGTTTTCCAAGGTATTTGTATTTAAAAGGATCTCTTGCAAACATTCCAGGAAGCTCCCGTGGTGGCGAGAGCAGCGCTGTTCCTTGAGTGCGCACGCTTCGTTCACCGCTGCAATCGCGGCAACTGGCCCGAGTGGATGAAGGGCCATCACGTGAACATCACCAAGAAAGGCCTGTCCCGTGGACGTTCCCCTATCGTGGGCAACAAAAGGAACCAGAAGCTGCAGTGGAATGCAGCTAAGCTCTTCTACCAGTGGGGAGACGTAAGTCATTGTTTCTCTTGTATCTTGGCTT
>WAAB01017436.1:49264-65382 GCA_013389865.1 Piaya cayana | reverse complement strand
TCTGGACACGCTCCAGAGCCTCGCGTGAGACACATGAGTTTGCGTGTCAAAAAGTCATGTGGGACATTAGGGCTTTTGAAATGTGCTATTTTCACTTGACGTAGGATATTCAAGAGTTTTATCAGTTTTAGGTGGCTACAGCCCTGCAGGGAATCCCAAGGGCTAGACACTTCGGAGAAGATTAATCTTGTCTAGTATTAAATGTCTAAAAATGGGTAGTTTAGGGCTATGCCGGTCAGTCAGGATGTCTTTCCAGGCAGTGGAGAGAAGGGGACGTGTCCAGAGAGTGAATTAAGCTGATTTAGATCCTGTGTGAGGAAAAGGTGAATTGCCTATTGGAAGTGTTGCTCTCTCCATTCATTGCAGAGGGCAACTACGTGAATACTTTGGGCGACTGTTTTTTTTTCCCATCAGAATTTATATCATCTCTAGATATGCAATGCTGGTATTGTCAAGCTTATTTATTTGTTGAAAGATGTAGTGGAGGGGTTGTTTGTTGTTGTTTTGGGGTTTTTTTTTGTTTTTTAAAATGGAGCCTATTTATTGGATGTGTCTGGAATTCTTTATAGCATCTGTAGGCTTGAACGCAACTCTTGAAAAGAGGAAGAAAAAGGCACTTGTCCTTTCTTTAAAAACAAGTTGGCACTACTGAATTATTGGTGTTAGTTAAATGATTCAGAAAGTGCCTCAATGAGGGAACAAGAGCTAATTGCATCTGTCCGGGTGACGATGGAATATTGTCTGCTCCTTTCTGAGCAGGGTGGGACTGATGAGTGCATAGGGTGGTTCTTGCTCTCTGCTGCGGAGCATCCTCTGTGCTTCACTGACTTGTGGAGCATTTACAAGTCCTGGTGTGGTTTAGTCTTCCACCCTCCGTGCTGTATCTCTAAGGCTATAGCTCCAGGAGGTGCAATGGAAAAATAAACCCATCGGAAAGCTGTTCTCACCAAGCCCCACGCAGGGAGATCAAGAAGGGCCAATTAATACACTCCTTTCTGTGCCTTCTCCCTCCATGTGTGATGTTCTGCTGTTTCAAATGGGCCTGAGGAGTGGAGTTTGTCCTCAGAACACCACACGGACTAGGAGCTGCATTTTTGTATAAATTGGGAACATAACTGGCCACCAGAGATTGGAAATCTGGCAGGCAGAGCTGATTAGGCATGCTCAGAAGAGCCTGCAATTTTACTGCTGTGCGCCCTTTGGGCTCGCCGTGAAAAACAAGGCTGAGAGCTGCCAATATCTGTATATGTGATTCTATTGTTTTATCCGAGGATGAGATCAGTCTGCGGAGGGAGCCCAGAACAAAACTGAAGTGCTCTTTTTTCCCTTTCCATCCGTGGCATCGTGAGGAAAGTGAAGTTGGGATCACCCCCTTCCTCACCTCTCTCCACACCGATCTTTGCCTCCTGAAGCAGTGCTCCTCGATCTCCTTTTCATTCCCGTGGCAGCACACTGTCCTTTCCAAAGGACTCTGTGCCTCTCTGCCTTGTTTCGGAGCCTAGGACGTGTAGAATTGTCCTGACGTTCGTCCCTGCCTTTTCTGGCAATCCCCACCCTTACTTGAGAATTTAAACCATGTCTGACCTCTTCCAGCCTTGTAATCCCGTGCACATCCTCAGAATATTTTAGCACCTAGATGATCCTTAAAGGTCCCTCCCAGCCCAAACCATTCTTTGATTCTATGGTTTCACCTTCAGCTTTTCCTTTGATTTTCATATCCATTTTTAAATAATATTTTGTTGCCAGGTAAGTACTTATAAAATGCAGGTACTGCAGTATTCCTGCTTTGATTTTAATGGAGGGATTGTAACGCGGGGGTTTGAACCGAGGAGCTGGGAAAAGCTAAGGACAGGATTCCTAGATAAGGAGACACAGGGGAGTTTTTTTATAGGTGGAGGCTGACTTGCTGCATCCTTCTTGAATTGATTGTTTTAATGCTGGAATTTAATTGTAGTATTAATCATGTGCTAGAGCACCAGGGGCCTCCTGGAGGTGTCTTTTTAGTTACTATTTCAGTAGAAAGAAGGAAATTGAATAGCGGCATTATTTCAATGTTGTGATCAGTAGGGATTGAACCCAAGACCTCGGTAGCTGGATGTTGGCGTTTCTGTAGCTGGATTTCCAGAAACGCATCACACGGGACAAGGTTTAAGTCCCAAAGCTCACATTTGGATGTGACTTTGGACGGTTGGATCTTTTCTGTGCCTGTCCGTGTGGCAACAGGACAGGTAGGTGGCTTCTGTTGACAGGAGCCGACAGGGGCTCCGCGGCTTTTGTGGACACACGCATTACCGCGAGGCCAGGTGCTGCCGTTGCCCCAGCCACCGAGCAAGACAAACAATTACAGAAGCCTCCTCTTTATCAAATTCATTTGCAGTGGGCGCTCCCGACGCTCCCATGAGGGATGAGGAGAAGAGCCCTGAGAATCCTTACTGAAAGCTTGCCCAAACCCCATTTTTAAAGGGAAAATAAAAGAAAGCAAATAGCGGTGTGTGAGTCTGTCTGCAGCTACAGCAGAGGGAAGCAGATGTAAGCAAGCCTGCCTGAGCCTTCTGAAGCTCTGTTAGCTCCTGGAAGGCAGCCAGTGCTGGAATAATGGCTCAAGGCGGCACCCTTTTCTCCCCTCTCCCTGACCTGCTAGCAGACGAGACTTTTGTACGCAATTAAGCTGTGGAGCACATACTGTGCTTTGCAACTGGACAGTGCAGGGCCCTGTTCGGAGCTGTAAATCTCCAGTCACATATTCACTGTGAGAATCTCGTCTAATGTCGGAGCCTCCTCAACTCCCACACCCAGCGCTTGGGTTTAAAAGCGTCTCCCTGCGTGCGGATGCTGACATCTGCACAAAAAATGGGTCGGGGCTGTTGTTGGTGTCCTGTAAGCTGGGAGAAGCGGTCAGGGCTGACTTCTAGGCTGAGGGGCTGGTGGTACCTTGGAGGTCACTGAGGGATTTGTGCTGCAGCCGTGTGACCTGCTGTTCTGAAACGCGGTGGGACCCTGGACCCTGTGGTTGTGCGCGTTGACGTGCTCCATTGAGAGGGCAAGATACAGTGATGTGCGATATAAATATTTTGCATTTAATTCCTAGTCGAGACTTCTTTCAGTTTTACAGGTTCCTCATCCTAGATTTCTCTTTTTTTCCATTTATTTAGCCTGCATTCAGCTCTCATGCTTTATTTGTAAATGCATTATCTTTGCTTCTACATTATTTATTTATTTATTGTTCTTTGTCTGCCAGCAAGCGGGCATCTCTCACTGTGCTTTCGTTGCAGTTGTTCTGCCAGTCAGCTCATGGGCACGGTCCTGTTTCACTTCTTGCCGTGGTGTTCTCAGCTCGCCTCCTCGACCCTCAAGATTATAGTGTCTGGCCCTGTGTATGGCATGGATGCACCTTTCAGTTGCAGCATGGCCAAGGCTTTCGTTTGAGGTGCCGCCGAGATTCAAAATTGCTGACATTTTGATCGTAAAAGATGCTAAGAGGCAAAGCCACTTTAAAAGCACCCGTTGATACTGGAAAGGATTGGTGGAGGGAACCTCGAAACCCTCCCTTGTTTTCTGTTGTTCCGTTTCTTGTTTTCTCTCATGAAGGTTTCCTTTCCCTTTCTGAGTTGTCCCAAAACGCACAACCTCACTGAAATTCTGCTGCTCCCAGAAGGTCTCTTGGTAGGTTTTGACCTGGGTCCATCTCGTCTTGCAGCTGCGGCTTCTTTCCTTTGAGGGAAAGCCCAAACTGCTGGAATAAGCGTCAGCGCTGGTGATTTGAAGGCTTCACCTGCTCCAGAGGAAGGGGTTAATGTCGGCAGGGGCAGCTCGCGTCCACTTTCCTGTCCAAGGCAACACAACAGCATCAGTTCTGTAGGCGAGATGTGTCTCTCCTTGCCAGTGACCCACCCTGGTCTCCTGGGAGGTTCTCCAAATCCCTCCTTCCTTCTAAGCTGCTCATCAGCCACGAGGTGATAAAGCCTTTTGGTTCGAGCTCTTATTTCCCCGTGTGACCCAGAAACGGGAGACTCGGTAGCATTTTAGGAAACGCACAGCCACGCAGTATTCAAAGAGAGGGTATTGTATAACTCAGGCATGTTTTACCCTCAAATCTATCTTTTAAAGGAAAAAACAATTCTGAATTACACCTTTATTAATAATCACAGTTGTTCTGGTTAATTGCACTTTTCTCCTTCCTATAGTGTTCGGCTTCTCCAAACAATACCCAGAGCGTTTGCAGTGAGGGAATTGAAATGTGCTTGGCAGCTCCGTTCTGCAAAGCCTCGATAATTTTTGTCATCGATCCAAAATCTTATGCCAGTTCGCTGACGTGAGGTCACTCTAATTTCATCCCATGGCTGCTGGTAGACGGCTTTTTTGTCCCGGCTGCCCTCACCCCCTGCCCAGCTCTCTTCCCCCACCTCGTTTTGTTGGAGGTTAATCACTGCATGAAGCGGCTCCATCCTTGGCATGTTCTGTGATCTGGAAATTTGGTCACTAATTACTGCCTTCGCACCGGAGAACGAGTCTGCAGAGTCCTGCCCTGTGAGCGACTGCGCTCCTCCGTGCTTCACACTGCAGAGAGGATGATCCTGGCTAACAGGAGGCTGATGGAGGTTGCCCAGTCTGAGCTGGAGGAAAAATGGTCTCCTTTATAATCTAGAGTGTCTACCTAGAAAACACTTAGTGTTCCACGGACAAAATACCTGCCTGGCAAAGAGCTAACTTGGCGTGAGGCAGGGGTGTGGAACCGAGGCTTGTACAGAGTGGCTTAACCATCCCCAAAAAATCTTGCTAGGAGGATGAAATTTTCTTTTCTTTTCCCTTTCTGGTCACGTTTTACCAGTGGAGTTACTCAGCGAATTAATAGGTATAGAAATGCAAAGCTCTTTTCTTATTACACGCCATCGATCTGATTGCAGTGTCATTAATTGAAAGACTCGGGAAATGTGATGGATGGTTCAGTTCAGGATTCCACATTCATTTTGGCATAGCCCTGCAGGAGAAAAGCTGCATGAAGCTGATTGAAGGGCTCTTTTTGTCTGACATGAATTATTCTTTCATTGTCAAACCTTGTAACAGCATTCAGACATAGGGAGATTTACAATGTGAAATCCTAAATGGGGTCTATTCTTGAAATAAAATTAGAAAAAAAAAAAGGGGGGGGGGGGCNGGGGGGGGGGCTTTATCTCGCAATGTTGAAAATAGCTACATTTTAAAAAAAAATACCCAGAACTATTTCTACAAATTAAATCTCCTCTGCAAAACCCAAGGGGCTGATGTTTCCTCACTTAATTTTAAATTATTTCAATGGTAAGGCCTTAAATGAAGAAAACAATTGGTTTAATCGTGTAACTGTTGTGGACGTGTTTATTGCATTCAAATATATTTGTATGAGAGGGTAGGTTTGTTCTTTCCACTGCTGCTGTTTACCTAGCCGACCGATTTGTCCCTGAATCTGTGAATCCTGCTTGTCCTGTAAAATAAGATGAGTTTTTCTTTGGGGGAAACCTAGGTGGTTGTGGCTTAAATGCTTGTTTGGAAGGAAACCAGTGTGTGTTTTGGAAAATATAAATAGCTGTCAGTGCTGCGTGCTGGTGAGATTTCATCCCTTTCTAGGCTGTGTCTGAAGGCAGGTTTTATCAAATAACTCGGTGGCTTTCGTTTTTCGCCGCTGGTCCCGGGCAGCTCTGTGGTGAAATCCCTGTTGCTCTTTTGTCTGTTTAAAATTTTATGGCGCGCTCGGAGATCTGTCCGCGCCGTTGGGGAAACCTAACAATTCAAACGTAGCGTCAAAGGTGCCGATCGGCTTTGCTTTCCGCCCGGTGCCGTTTACGAAGTTGACGAAGAATTCGGAATGCCAAGTAGCCACCCAAATCGCGGCCTCATTTGAAAATAAAATACAGAAATAACATTATACGAGCTCTGAATCAATGTCATGCCTATTACGGATGCTGGAGCTGGTAGAATAGCAAGATTACACAGAGCAGACAGATTAGATGAAGAAGAGCGCTCGATTACATTACATCTGATTAGTGGTGTCTGTTCCTCTGTTGGTTTTAAGGCGAGCTGACTTACTTTATCAGAGCGCCGGGTGTTTGAAGGAGCGATGGTGTCAGGACTGGGTCTAGGAGCTAGAGGAATTGGACATAAAATACAGTAGTAAAATAAATTATCCGGCGCTCCGGTTTCACCCCCTTCCTCCCTCCGCTCCCTTTCCGTCTGACGGACCCGTGTGCCCAAGCGGTGCTAGTGGCTAGGCGGCCACGGGAAAGATTACGGTCTTTCCTCTTCTATTTAACTACTTTTCACCCCCAGATAAGTATCGAGCGATTCGTTTTCTGTTTGAGCTCCTAAACAAATGCCCCCCCTTTTCACCTGAGACGCACATTCGCAGGCAACAGAGCGGCCCGATAAAACCGATGAGCAATTCACATTAAAGTGGGAAACAGCCCTTTTTTCAGACACTAAGAAATAAAATGCATCNCGCCCCTCCCCCTGCCTATTCTGCATGTAATACCCTCGCGGACGTATATTTTAAGGTCTCATTGTTCGGCGAAGGGCGAGATTATTTTGTAGTTTTTGTGATGCTTTTGTCTGCCTGGTGGGACCTCTGGCATGGGGACCGCGAGCGGGATTTGGTTTCTGGCGGAGTTGCAAAGCCAGCTCTCTGTGTTGTGCTGGTCCTCTATGCTGCTGCCTTTCTCTCCCCGAGAGCCTGCGATAAACTCTGCGCTTGGCACACTGGAAATCTCCTGTCTCCATAGCGCCTGCAATTCCCAACAGCTAAGTTTGGAAATCAAACTGCATGGCGGGGCAGCACAACAACACCCGTTTCTTTTAGAGCCCGTTAGTGCTTGATTTTGCTCTGGGACGCTTGCACTCAGGGCTTCTCTGGGCACAGACCTTGTTTTACTGCAGCTTTTCTTTAATCTTGCTTCATTACGAGCACCTTCTCTGTTGTTTAGCTGTAATCTTTGAGCCACTAGCCTGTTCTAAAAGGTGAGGGAGCTTCCTTTAAGGACTTATTTCTGTTGATTTGAATTGAAGATAGTTTTTTTTTTTTCTTTATGCTATTTAAAGCTAAATAAACTCGACAGCCTCTTCAGGTCCAAAATTAAGATTATTTTTCCTTTGGTGTCACTGATCAGCCTCCCGTGGAAGCTGATAGAAGTCGAACGAGAGCTCACGGTAGAGGGTTGTTCACTGTGCCTCCTTGCAGGGCTCTGCGAGGATATTGTACGGGAGGGGGGAAAAAATGCTTCCTTCTCAGCAACCGACTCTTTCTCGCAAACTGCTTAATTTTCCGAGTTCCCTGCACTTCGAAACACGAGGTGTAATTTCTGCAAATTAAATTACAGTTTGGAGCCGTAGTCGCTCTTATCAAATCCGTGTAAATAACATTGTCCACAGGCTGTGTTGTCACCTTTGAAATGCTCTCTGCTCATGGATAGCAACCTCGCTCCGTCGTTTCTTGTGGTGGAGTCGGGGTGGTGCTGGATATTGGAGCTTTCTCGTTTTATTGCTTTTGATTTTATTTTTTTTTAATCCATTGTGACAGTTTTTAAAGGTAAAGCTCTTTTTTTTTTGAGATTAAGAAGAAGGAGAGAGTAAAAGGTACCGTATCTTTCTTCTTAATTTTTTGGCTTAAGTGTAAAACATCTGCAAAGACACCCTTAAAATGATCTTAAAAGTAACAGTCGCTTAATTAATAAAAATAGTAACAGATTTAGCTTACCCTCTTTATAGACTTAACTTCAGGCAATCAGGCATCCTCTGTCTCCTCTGTTACAATCAGTTTCTTATCTAATATATATGAAATGACCAAATACATCTCCGTCATTTGAATTTTTAACTCGGGAACAATTGATCAGAAAAATGGAAGCGCTGCAAGAGATCCGAGCGTCTTTTCCTTTAAAGCCTTTAAGTCACCATTTATTTCCATCGAGCTCAGCTTAATTTCCTTTTATTGTGTTGCTCGGATGGAAAATACACAACGCCACGTCTAATTGTGTTGCTATTCACATTAATAACCTGTAACTTTACATCACAATGAACAAGAAGCGTGGAAAAGGCAGAAACAGATGCAATTATTTGTTGCTGGCTAAGTTACTGTACGTGACCCAGGTGCTGGAGGACTATTTGCATGTGTTTCTCACCTTTGTTCACCCAGACACATGGGGATCTCAAGCTATTGCTGACTAATTGATAGTTGTAGTAACTGCTATAGGCTCCTTAGATTAGAAATGCATGCAGACGTGTGTCTTGATTCAAACATTAAGGAACACACACTCTCACTTACTTACATGGGCAGAAAGTCTTCATACTATTAGAGGTGTGTGATGGAGATAGCAGGACATAAAACAGAAGAGAGAGAGACACAGAGAGAGAGAGAGAGACAGAGACAGAGAGATGGCATGCAGCATATATACCCCTACAAATAGTTCTAAAATGCGTTTGCAAATGCAGAAGTCTTCAGAACCATCCAACAGTTCAGCACACCCTTTTTATCTCTTCTCTGCGGGACGTCTCCATCCAGATTACTCGAAAAAAAGCGGAAAAGGTGAGAGCTCTGCCATCTTAGCTCTGAATTCATCTGATTTCCTTTTTTTTTTTTTTTTTTTTTTTTTTTTTTTCTTTCTNTTTTTTAAATATCCCCCCCCCCCCCCCCCCTTGTATTCCTCATGCCATTGTCCATTCTTATGATGGCAGCCGCCCTTGCTCTTGAATGCAAGTGTCACAGCGGGAGCAAAAAGGGTTCAGGGCTGCATTGTCAAAGCCATGGTTGCCTATTGTTTCTTAGCCTTTCACTGCTCTGCTTTTCCGAGCCTCTTTCCCTATCAGTGGCCCCTGTCAAGGGGAGGAGTAGGGAGAAAATTGCAAGAGTTAGTTGTCCTTTTTATTGCACACTGTTATGATAAACAGCCCCAGCAATACATCCCACAAAATTAGGAATTAGAACGACGGGACGGGGGTGAAAAAAAAAAAAAATTTTTCTTTGTAGGTTTGCGTTTTGTCGCTGCCCTTACGTTAAAAGCTCGGTTTTCTTAGGAAAGACTTTTGTATTGGTGGTTTTGCCCAGCAAAAAAATAGAGGCAGCTGCAAAGTGAACAGTGAGCTATTTAGCCACAAGGTAAAAATTTCCTGTTGCTATTTGGATACTGATGCTTTTCACTTTTGAGGGGGGTGGGGGGGGAGGAAGCATGACTGAAAGCGTTTCTCGAGCTGTCCATTCATTCATCCGTTCATCTATATTTTATGCTTTAAAGCCATTGAAAATGATTTTTAAAAAGGCCAGGGAGACTGCTTGCGAGTTGGTTTGATGTGAAAATATCTCGGTGCAGAAGGAGGTTTGTGTCTGAGCTGATAGAATCTTGTAGTGGGGGACGAAGGGGGGAACGACTGTCCTGCTTGTGCCAGGAGGGGCTGGTTCGCCAGGTCATCTAAAAGTAAAATCTTGTCACAATTTCTTCCTCTCGTGGAGGGGAGAAATGGATAACAGGGCTTTACTTTGCATTTAAGTCTGTGTTTGATTGTCTTGTGTGCACAGGCCGGCTTTTCTGGCGTTCAAAACTTTAGGGAGGTTACAAAGTCGTGGCCTCAAAGTTTTTTTGTTTTACTGCGTTTGGGACAAAATTGTTCAGAAGAAGAAATTATCTCTTAAATATGGCTTCCAAGCAGAATACAAACATATTTCCCTGTTCCAATTGTAAATAACCCAGTAATTTCACTTTCAGGGATTATTTTTTTTTTCTCTTAAAAACCTAACAAAGTAAAAGAAAAGCACATGCAGTTCGGTTGATGCTTTTAAATGCTTTTGTAAATACGAGCATCTTTTTAACCCTTAGATTTGTACTCACTTTCCTAATTGTACAGTGCATTTTGCAGTTTGGGATTTCATTTTTGCAAGTCTATTATTACCTTATTTTGACTGAGCTGTTGTTATATTATCAGAAATTATAAAAAGAAAACACTACAGACCATTCCAATATGTGCTTTTTGGGTCTGGATATCTAAGTCATTGCAAATGTCTAGTTCTATTTTATCATGTCTAATAATAACAGGCAGAGCGATTTCACAGATGTAAATATGGTTTAAGTCTTAAAGCAGCTTGCAGGGAAATATTCCTTAAAGTGCTGCACAGTTAAGCTCCAGGTTTGGTTGTGTTTGAGTTGTCCGAGTCTCCCAAGCGAGATACGTTTGTGTGAATTTAACTTTGAAAGAAATGGGGAAAGATATTCACCTGAATTCCCTTTTAACTCTCAGAATGCTGAAATACGAGTGGTTTGATGAACAAGTTCTCTTCTACCATCCTGCAGACAACTTGCTTTGCCTTTTATTCTCCATATTAGTCTTTTTTTTTTTTTTTACATTTATATATTGTCTTGCATTGCCAAGTTCTAGGTCAAGCAAGGGTCTGTTTGGAATATCTTTACAATTGAAACTTTTTGAAGAGATGATGAAAGAACTCTGGCCTTGTTTTAAATCAACCTCTGAATGCCGCCGGGGCCACCCTGGGAGCACAATGTTGAATTTCCATTCGACATCTGCCTTATATTTACTATTGCGGACCCGGGGCTGCGTGGAAGGAGCTCTCGTCGTTGATAAAAGTTTGGGATCCCTTTTGTCAGAGGTTGTCATTTCTGTTCTCTCACTCCGGACTGTCATTTTATAAAAATCTTTTGTCACTGGAGCTGACTGGAAAACCTGGAATGCCGAAGAGATTAAGGATTCAAATGTGTGGAGCAATTCTGGTTGCTTGGCTCAGAGACAGATGGTGCCTAATCCCGATTTTCCTTACTCCAGTGTAAATAGCGAGCTGGCCCACTGGAACCGCCGCTTGAATACTGATGCAGCATCAGGATCAGGCCTGGCTTATTTCTTTGCTTTCTGAGGCTGTGGGCTTGTCTCTCAGTGCTTGATGCATGCAAAACTGTTCTGCTGAGAGATGCCCACTGAGTGACTTCGTGCTGATCGCAAACACTCGGGTGTAAATCCTGAGTTGGTCGTTACTCCGGACTCACACCTGGAGAAGTGAGAGCAGTCTGACCTTCCAGAATCTAGGAATAAATATTTGAATAACTCAATGTGTTTTCTTTAGGTAGGTCTGGGTAGGGAAATAGTCTCTTCAAAGAACTGGGGTGGAATGTTGTGTGTCTGGACCTTCCACAGTGTCAGTGGGAGCGTGGGGGTGGTGGCTGGGATGTTGGGTCTACCTAGGAGGAAAAAGAAGTGTATTCGGAGCAAAGGCAGCAACATTTGACCCCACAGGTGTATTTTGCTGAAAAAAAAAAAAAGAAGAATGATTCAGGAGGATTGACTAGAAACCTGTTACAGTCTTGAGACTGAGAGAACTGTTTAAGGTAGAGAAGGGAAAAGTTTGCTCTGTGTTTAATCTTTTAAACGAGGTTTACCTCCTTATTTATCAAGAAAACTTGTGTTTTTCTTGTTTTTAATATTAAAGAAGAAAGTCTTTCCCCCCCCAGATGCATTCTGTTACCTGAGGTTGAAGTGTTTGTACAGTGTCAACTCTAGAAAGAGGCACCTCTTTAACTTTTTCCTGTGGGATTTCATTTAAGCAGAACCCTCGCAGTCCTGATATGCACAGGAGTAAATTTCTCTCTGCCTTTCTTTCCCACCCATAGGAGTAACTTGATGACTTCAGCAGGAATTGCTTGAAAAGAGGAAAAAAGGTCACCTGGCTTCTTCTGAAGGCAAGTCAAGGCCAGAGGGCTCCATGAAAGACCTACCTGAGATAGAAGAAGAGCATCTCACCTGCTGCCTCTTCTCCAGAGACTCCATCCCACACTGAGGTTCATGTAAGTGTTGTTTTCTCCTGCCTGGACCTTCACTGGCGAGTCCTCAGAAGTGCTAACTTCTCATCTATGTAAACTGTGTCAGTAAAGTTTTGTAGTGAATCAGAGGGCAGGTTCTTGTACCCCAATGTGTTCTTCACCCCCTGCCCCTGTGGTATTAGGTGCTTGTGAACAGGGTGGGCTTATACAGTCCAAAATGCAAGAAGACCTACCCTGAGTGAGTCATAGGAATAGGAATGGTTGATAGGAATGGTTGGACTCGATGATCCAGTGGGTCTCTTCCAACCTGGTTGTTCTATGATTCTATGATTCATGTCAGGAAAAGCTGAACCATTGGTTAATTAACCTGTTAGCAATTCCAAATTCTTATCCTGTTATCACCCAAGATGCATGTAATTAGAGCATTATCACTTTAACTCATCAATTAGGTAACCCGTTGCATTTAAGGGCCTTTTGAGTTTTACAGACCACCAGAGCCAAGCGATTGCAATAGATTTTGTGTCCAGGTAGGCTTTGCATGTCATAGGCAGAACCTTCCCCATGGTTACTACATGTTTGTTTACAGAGTTAGGTGTTATTCAGTCAGAGTAAAGCAATTTCAGCTTAACAGGTGAAATTGGGATGGTTACAGCCCTATTGAAAGGGGAAGCATCTGAAATAAGACATGGAAGAACATGTTTCCATTGGGAGAAGCGTGCTTGGAAGGACTCATTTATCCATGGGAAGCTGGGAAAGGAGTGTGGAGTGACAGACTAGCCAGGCAATTATTCTGCTAATGGGCAAGATTATGTTGGTTTCCAGTAAATTAGTACAAATCTGTGGTTAACTAAGTCTGCTGAGAAGATTCTGAATGCAGAGAGTGTAAGGGGACAGACCCTTATCTGATGGAAACTGCCAGAGTGTTCAGCATTAATCAGAGATCTCCTTCAGCTGTGGGCTGAGAGGCAGATGGAAGTTCTTGTATAAAACTGTCAGGGGTTCTGTCCTGCTTGGACTGTTCTTCCCTGAGGTTGAGACAGTTTAGTGCTGGCAGATTTCATTCTTCCTTATTCAAAACACATGACAGAGTTTAACAAAAACAGAACTTTGAAAGCCCTTAGTGTGTTCTGACAACAGAAAACTTTCATGTGACAGTATTGGCAAGAAAGAGAGAAGAATTTTTTAGTATTTATTGCTTTCTTTCTAACTCAGGGCAATTGCTGTATTTTGATATTGTGTCAGGAGTGCCTCGTGTGTTCAAACATCAATCTTAATTCAGATTTCAGAACATTATTTCAGCTTTGCAGGGTAGCATTTTGCCACGAGGTGATTTCGAGAGGAAGATTATTTGTGGTACCACTTCAATTTCGTTTATATGCTTGAAATCTACTCAAACACTGTCTCCAACCTGGATGTGGAATTCCCACTTCTATTTATGTGAATGCATCTTCCTGAACCAGGGTAGTCAGTGTGGAGATGTGCGTGTGCTGAAAATCATGGATATTACTTGGTTTCTTTACATTGACTTGGATGATGATGACAAATATGTACCTGGACTTAACCTGGGCATGAGTTGTATGTTTAAAAAAGGCAACACACAGGTTGGGTTTCCACCTGCCACTTCTTCCTTTGGTTTTTCAAGGTTTTNGGTCATTGGGCACTGTCAGAGGCTGCCCAGGGAGGTGGTTGATTCACCTTCCCTGGAGGGGTTTAAGTTACGGGTGGAGGAGGTGCTGAGGGACATGGTTTAGAGATTGATAGGAATGGTTGGACTCGATGATCTGGTGGGTCTCTTCCAACCTGGTGATTCTATGATTCTATGATTCTATGATTTGAAAAGGGACTCAAGTCTGATGGAAGACACTTGTCACCATGTTGGTCCTGGTTGATTTTTCCAGTTGCTACAGAATGTACAGTCATTTCCGTGAGGTTCAGAGGACTCTTCAGGCTTTTATCAAAGCAAAAATCAAGCTTTGCACTGTTAAACATTTTCCTGTCCATCACAAGTTTTCATTGTCTTGTCCAGCTTTGTAATTACTTGGCAAAATGACAATGAGATTAAGAGACTACATAATATGCTCTGTAAAGAGAAGGTATAATCAGCTGAGAAGACACTGCAGACAGGTGTGATCTAGCCCCAAGTGTTGCAGGAATGTGCCAACATTAGACTTAAATGCTGAGTGGACAATAAACCAGCTGCAAGTCGTGTTCTTCCTACAGAATTTGCCTCAGACTTGGTTTCTGGTTCATATCTCCCTCCATTCTGCTGATGATACCTACCTTGATATATATCTCTGGTTTGCATTCCCACCCGTGTATAGAAAATCCTTCTGGCCTTTGCCAAGTCATCACCTTCTCAACATGCAAATCCCTCTTAAAACCACACTCCTTCAGTATTGACCACGAGAAATAATTTATTCTTCTACTGTATCAGCGTATTTGCCAAAGCTGCAGATAGACTGGCTGGGCAGCAGGTCCATATCTAAATGTCCTGTGTGGTATTTTCACTGTAACCACGGTTCTTTTTCCCCTTCGCTTATTTAACTTTATCATTTTCCTTGTTTTTAATGTGAAATGATCTGGTAAACTTCTTGAGTTTAGGATATCGTGTCAAGTGGTTTCATTTATCCTTGTTATACGTTTTGAAATCTGTATAAGTACTCGGTAAGTGGTAAAAAAAAAAGTGATAATTCAGGTACAAGCTGCAGCTCAGCAAAATGCCTGGTTGGCACTAAGACTCAGCAACACGCAGTGGGTGATGGAAATGAAACACCGATGACGATTGCCTGTGAAGGAGTGTGTCTTGCAGAAAGCAACAGAGTGGATGAAAGACAGGATAAAACCCTGAGTAACTTTGTTTGATCACACAAATGAGCTTGAGGTTGGACTAGAGACCTCCTGAGGTCCCTTCCAACCTGAAACAGCCTATGGTTTGGTGGGTGTAGGTGGCCTGATGCTGGGAAATGATGAACATCCAAACTGAAAGAAGCCGAATCTCTGATACGAGACCATGATTAAGACTGATATTGACTGACTGTCACTTCATGCGGGTGTTGGGTTGGAGCTGAGGGTAACTCTCCAGACGGCACAGGTTGGGGTGAGGCTGTTCAGCAGGCTCCAGGTTGATGGATGTGGTAGATGAGCCACCAGCCGATGCTCTCGTGGGCTCTGTGTGGGAGGCGGGCTGGGGCAGGACTAGGAAGGTATCATAGGTTGATACCGAGCCAAGAAAGGGTCAGAACCTTGCGTAGAGTAACATATCTTATTAATTTAATGTCTTTTATCATTTTGGACTATTCTCGTATCTAAACATCCTGAAACCTGCTGCTGTGTGTGCAAATGTCACCCAGCCCCTATCTGCTTATTTAACAAAAATGCTTTTTTCTATTTGCATATTTTATCATTTATTGGATTTTTTTTAATTTGGTTACTGCCTGTGTTCCCTCTTTGAATTATCAGGCAATGCGTTAATGTGTGGTATAACAAGTAATCTACCAAACATTAAATATCTCAAAGAGTCTCTGTTGCAGATCCTATAGGGAAAGCTGTAGGTTCGTGGCTCCTCCAGGAAGAAACTTGCCTCGTCATTCTCTTACATGACCTATTTTAACCAAACCTACTAAATTCCCAATAGCTGGAGCTGCATCCAACTCAGGACATTCCTGATTCTAGAAAATGTTAGTAAGTTAAATCCTGGAAGAGGCTTTTAAAAAATATCTTCTTGCAAANGAGGCTGTTCAGCAGGCTCCAGGTTGATGGATGTGGTAGATGAGCCACCAGCCGATGCTCTCGTGGGCTCTGTGTGGGAGGCGGGCTGGGGCAGGACTAGGAAGGTATCATAGGTTGATACCGAGCCAAGAAAGGGTCAGAACCTTGCGTAGAGTAACATATCTTATTAATTTAATGTCTTTTATCATTTTGGACTATTCTCGTATCTAAACATCCTGAAACCTGCTGTGTGTGCAAATGTCACCCAGCCCCTATCTGCTTATTTAACAAAAATGCATATTTTATCATTTATTGGATTGTTTTTAATTTGGTTACTGCCTGTGTTCCCTCTTTGAATTATCAGGCAATGCGTTAATGTGTGGTAGAACAAGTAATCTACCAAACATTAAATATCTCAAAGAGTCTCTGTTGCAGATCCTATAGGGAAAGCTGTAGGTTCGTGGCTCCTCCAGGAAGAAACTTGCCTCGTCATCCTCTTACGTGACCTATTTTAGCCAAACCTACTAAATTCCCAATAGCTGGAGCTGCATCCAACTCAGGACATTCCTGATTCTAGAAAATGTTAGTAAGTTAAATCCTGGAAGAGGCTTTTAAAAAATATCTTCTTGCAAA
>WAAB01017436.1:5000-46169 GCA_013389865.1 Piaya cayana | reverse complement strand
CCTGTTCTCCAGCCCCTTCCCCAGCTTCGTTGCTCTTCTCTGGACTCGCTCCAGAGCCTCAACATCCTTCTTGTGCTGAGGGGCCCAGAACTGCACACAGGATTCAAGGAGCGGTCTCACCAGTGCTGAGTACAGAGGGAGAAGAACCTCCCTGGCCCTGCTGGTCACACCGTTTCTGATACAAGCCAAGATGCCATTGGCCTTCTTGGTCACCTGGGCACACTGCTGTGCCCATAGAAGCATAGAATGGTTTGGGTTGGAAGGGACCATAAAGATCAAGAGGAAAGCGCTTCTTCCTAACATCTCGTCTCAGTCTTTCAGCTTAAAACCATTGCCCATCATACTATCTCTGCCCTCCCTGATTAAGAGTACCTCCCCAGCATTCCTGGAGCCCCTTGCAGTACTGGAAAGCTGCTATAAGGTTCTTTGCTCATCTTTTTGACAAGCGTGTTAGCTGTAACCATCACAGAAGGTATGACTACAACATAATACTTACAATATAATTTATAGTTCCATCAGAGTCCTTATTAAAAAAAAATGAAATTTTGACAAAAGGCCCTAACTAATCAATAATTATGGTATTTCGCAATCATTTGATAGTTTTGAATAGGATAGAAATGTGCTCATTATTCCATGTCTGTTAGGTCAGTCTTGGTCCAGGCCCTTTTCTCCTGGTGCCAAGGACTGGAATTGAAGCAGCTTAGACCTGGGTCTGACAGCCCTGCAGTACTTTTTTTCTGTGACCAGAGGCAAATCCCTGAAAGGAACATTTTGAGAAAGAGATTTAGGAACCTATTGTATTCTTAAAAATAGCGTGTGCTTCAGCTGAGAAGGTGGTATTAGTTTGAGGCAGGTAATTCCCATTGCTTTCAAAGGTTTTTACTCTTCACTGCTATTGAGCTAAGTAAATTACCACCCAGTCTTGCGTGGTACCTTCATGTGTAGTAGAAGAAATAAAAAAGCCCCAGATGTTTATGGAATGAGTCACAGGGATTGTGTGATGGTTTTTCTGCTCATACTCATTGCCTGCGCTGCATTGGTTCAGGCAGAGGTGAAAAGCTAAAGCCTTTGCTGTCGCCAGATCCTGCATCTCTGCTCTGTTGCATGTTGTACCTGCGCTCACCTTGGCTATTACTTTGTTTGCTGTTGTAGCTGCTACTTCTGGGTATTCAACACGCAGCAGGGAGTTGGCTTTTGTGTCTTACATGACCTGATGGCAAGGAGGCACCAGCTTGGGCTTGAAAATGCATTGCTGTGTTAGTGGAGAGCTCTGAATTGCTAAATCCTGCCTCTTTGTGATGCTTTTTAATCTGGTTTGGAGCTCCTCCTGATGAGCTCTTCTCTATCCACAGTTGGGTGGACTGGAGCAGGCTGGAATTCAGCCTGGCCTCAGGTGCCCAATGTCTGTAGGCTCCAAACCCTCGTGACCACTGGCTCAAAATGGCACAACAAACCGCTGCTGGACACAGTGACCACTGCAGAGCATCACAGAGGGTCATTTTGACTTTGTTCCAAGAATAAAAAATACCAGGGGAAGTTTTAAGGACAAAAGAGAGAGAGCTGAGAGAGCTGGGGTTGTTTAGCCTGGAGAAGAGGAGGCTGAGAGGAGACCTCATTGCTCTCTCCAACTACCTGAAAGGAGGTTGTGGAGAGGAGGGAACTGGGCTCTTCTCCCAAGGGACAGGGGACAGGACGAGAGGGAATGGCCTCAAGCTCCTCCAAGGGAGGTTTAGGAAAAAANTAGGTCTCTTCCAACCTGGTTATTCTATGATTCTGTGAAAAGGTCACAAATTCTTCTGTAAAGATAGTCTGGGAGAAGGGAAATATCCATATGCCACTGTCACTCCTCACTTCTCATTTTTGCCAGTCAGGGCTCAGGTACCTTCAGCTGCAGAAGATGGAGGGACCTGAGAGGAAGGAAGTTATAAAACAATGTTTTCCTCTTCTTAAAAGGCAGAGGAGAGGGTTTTCGTTCTGATCTGCACCCAAGTTGTCTCTATTTGCACATACTAACTGGCTGCGTTTGCTACGGTTGTTATTTTAGGTCAGTGCTGCCTTTCTATATAGAATGGTAATTGATATATAAATGGAAGGCATAACAGTATCTGTGGGAATGAGCCGATCCCGGATCCTGCTGAGTGCTAGCAGTCTAACTATTTGCAGCCCTGACTCCTGCCACATGAAGTGCTCTCACCAGCACTCCTGCCCGTCTCATCCTTATTATATCGCGTATTAGTGGTGGTGGAATTGGGCCCACAATATTATGTCACAAAATAGAAAAACACACGACCCTACACCAGCTGTAATAGCATAATAGGATAAGTGCGAGGGAGAAACAGCGGGATATAATAGGTACTCAGCTGCTTCGGAGATGGGGCCTCTCTATTTACCTACATAGAAGAAAGCTGGAAAACTAGCGCAACATAAGAAGAGAGTGACAGTGTAAGTGCTCTGGGAGGTGGTTGTGGGCGAATTGAAAATGCGGCAAGATGGGATGTTATAAATAATAACAATAATATTTGCGCTTCGTCCTGTTCATCCTGAAATACTTCGCCTGGGTGCTTTACAGAGCTCGTAGTAGCGTTGGGGCCTCTTCGGTGTTAGCTTTCCTTATTCCTTCTCTTCTCCTGCTCTGTGGAAAGCCGCTATCGTAGAATCATAGAACAACCGGGTTGGAAGAGACCCACCGGATCATCGAGTGCAACCATTGTTGTGGTTTGTGCTTTATGATGCTTGGAGAGCAGAGAAGCATTCATCTGCTTTTCTCTACCTGCAAGTCATGTGCTCGTGGGGTAGAGAAATATATCTGAATGGTCAAGGCTGGCACTGCTTTGTGATAGTTGAGAGTGGAACTGATGGGGAATGGGAAATCAAGTGGGGGGCAGCTCAACACATCCTACGCTGATCCAGTGGGATGTGTCCCTCCCCATCGCATGGGTAGATGGTCTTTAAGATCCCTTCCCACCCAAACTATTCTATGATTCTACCCTCTCTCCTTGACAGCCTTTCTCTGGCATATGCCTGCTGGCTCCTACCGAACGGGTTTTTGCTGCAGGTTGCAGAAATCTGTGTTTCCATATTTGGTTGCTGTGATGGTAGCAGAGCTCTGTGTTGAACTCTCTAGTCTTTCAGGCCAAGACGTGACTTTCTGGCACTCATTAACATATTTAAGGTGTGTTTTCTTTGATGTATGCCCATCTCTGCTCGTGGTTTTGCGGCTCATTGAAGTTAATAATTTTACTTTCAACTTACTTGCTGACTAGGGTTAAGATCCTCCTGCTTAAGTGATGAGTCATTTTTACTTGCATAAAAATTTGCATTTTCCTCCACGGAGGCACTTAGGAGCAGGTTAAATGAACCATTGAGATGATTGAAGGAGAGCTGCCAGGGAAAGTGGTAATAAGTGCTGCGATGCTGGTTTGTTACTCTTGATTCAGATTACTTCCATTCACTTATTTCCTTAGATGTGGGTTGCTGAGTAGTACCTCCCTCTGCATCGCCTCTCGTTCCTGTATTTCTTGGTTTGAACTGGTTAGAATTAATCTGTATATTTTGGATTGTGGTTTTCCCTACGGTGCTGTGCCATCTAGCAATAAAATTAACATTGTAGTTCCAGGAATTGCCAAGGTGGACGGAACTGTTGAGCATGCACTGAATGAGGCACGCGGCAGTTTTTAGCAATAAAAGAAGAGTTGTTAAAAAGTAGAAAACACAACTTTAAAATATTGTGTTCTTTGCAAAGTTTCTCAACTGGAGCAAGTGGTTTTGGAAGGGAAATCTAGTTAGAAAAAATCCCCATGTATCAAACATAGTAAATTCTGGATTTTTTTACATTTCTGAGGGGAATGTAATCTTTCCACAGCTTTGTGAGATTTAAGAAAGGAAAATCAATGTTCTTTTCTTTTTCAATATACAGAGGTGGAGTCGTCGTGCTGAATTACGGGTGGTCAGGCGAGTTGATAAGTGAGGAGCTGAGCTTGCTTCCCTGAGGGACATAATCTGGGTTTGAATCCAAAGTAAGGAGGGGATGTTTGTTCTTGGTGTTATCTTTGAGGACAAGGAGTTAGGATCCTGCCAATTCAGAATGAGAGGTTGACATCAGTGAACCATTTTGTGTAACGATGATGCAAAATCATCTACATGCCGAGTCTGCTGTGGAGAAAGAGAAGGACCTGTTGAAATACTAGGTAATGCGAGTTTGATACTTTCTCGAGTCGTAGTTAACTTTGAGTATATGATTTGTTAATAATTGGGTTGAGCCATATAATAATTCTTGTGAAATGTAGGTTTTTGCCTGCCCTATATTGCTGGGATATCAGGGTGTGTCCTATTTTGCTAACGTCTTCTTCTCGCAGCTTCCCAAAGGCAGGTTGCAGCGGTGACGTCCTCTGACAAATGGGAAACTGAGGCACAGAGAGGCTAAGTGACCTGACCCAAAATTAAACAGAGCACGATGCAGTGATTGGATGAGGGGAAATGGTTTTAAGTTGAGAGATTTAGAGGAGAACTTAGGAAGAAAGGTTTTCCTGTGAGGGTGGGGAGGCCCTGGCCCAGGGAAGTGGTGACTGCCCCATCCCTGGAGGGGTTCAAGGCCAGGTTGGATGGGACTTGGAGCCCCTGATCCAGTGGGAGGTGTCCCTGCCCATGGTCCCTTCCAACACAAATTGTTCCATGATTCTGTGATTTTAGGAACTTTAGTGAGGACCCTTCTGAGTTTTTAAGCTCAGCCTTTCCTCTCAGCACAGCAGCTTCTGCTTCCAGCATCTGAACTGCTGGCTGGTTCTTGGTGGCCACTTCGGGTAGGCGAGTATCGCTCGTGTGCCTATTGTGAGTACATGCACAGAAATGCACAGCCAGCATTTAGAAGCTGGAATACTTTAATGCTGAGGGGGTGGTTTGGAAGAGGGATTTGTTATTAAACAGCCTCTTTGCGTGGGCAAGATGTATGCGTTTCTGAAAATCCAGTATCTCCTTGCTCTCCTCCCATTTTAGGTCTCTAAAAAAAAAAAAAAGATGGATAACAAGCATCCATATTCAAACCTGCCTTCTGCGTGTATCGAGCTTGAAAAGACATTTTCCCGCAGCTGTGGGAACCTCAGGCTGCCAGTGCCACCGTGTCACATGACGGGCTTCAATCAGAGTCCCGTCTGCAGCCGGTTTAACTGCATTTGCACTGATTTGCTTCATATAGAAGACAGAGTTGTTTAGCATTATTGATTCCTCTTGACTTATTGGGTGCATTAGTTGCCGTTGACCCTGGCATCTTGCTGGAACAGACTGGTGCGTCATGTGATACTGTCTGGCTTTGTCCTTGCTCTGAGTCAATTCCTGTTTTACTCAGCAGATGTCTTTTGTTCCTGACAAAGATTGCTCATCCGATTGTTTGAGGGGTTAGCTGAGTGTGCCCTGTCCAGCCTGGGGTCCCAGGTCCCAGCCCTTCCAGCTCCAGACTCCCCCCCCCCCCACCAGCACCACCCCCAGTCCGTATCGCGGCTGCTGTGAACACCAGAAGGAGCCTGGTTTGCTTTTGCTTTTTTTTTTTTTTTCTCCTCTCCTCCTCCCCAGGGGTCTGGCTGGATTATTTCTGAAGACTGGCTTTCTCTTCTGCAAAAGTAAGCCGGTGAAAATAGATTCCGATATTTGGTAGGGTTTTTTGGGAGGCACCTGGGCCCCGCCTTGAATAAATCAGCATGCATCATCCCTCCTTGGTTTTGATTTACACCAGTAGAGGATCTGACCTATATTAGAAAGAATTTCTTTTTCTCACTTGCTGCATGGTAAAGCACTGCATCAACTTGCTAGAAGGGATGGGGGAAAAGTTGGGGAGCAGGATTTGTGTCTCAGTCTGTAGGATTTGGATGCCTGATCCACTGCTCTGCTTTCTTACTCCGGCATCTGCTAAATTAGGCATTAGTTCTCTTCAAATCTAAACAGATAAATCACTATAAACCAAACCATCTCTGTCAATATGACTGCAGTTCTTCGGGTGCCTCTAGGGCATTAGAGTATCTTAGGGGTACACTGAATTTTGGGATGTTTGGGAAAGCAGGGAGCTGGCTGCCGTGCAGGGTCCTGGCACATGTGAGCTGGGACTGGGCGGAGGGTCAGATGTGGGAGAGCAGAGAGGGAGCAAGAACAGAACTCATCGCAGCCAAATTCCTAAAGGCAGCTCGTGAGGCTGCAACGTGGGGATGAAAAAGGTGATAAGTTCTTCATTATCTATGAATGGCTTCAGAATTCAGGGATTTTCCTTGAGCTCTAATATTTCTCTTTGGCTCTATAGGTATGTTTTAAGACTTTACTTCGGGGGGGTACATGTATTCTGAGCCAGTCCAGGAACTGGGTTCCCTCCTACTTCAGGTAGTACTGGTGACGCTTCTGCTCGATTCTTTCTGTGTGCTGGTTTGCCTTTTCTCTCCAAAACCGAACGCAAACAGCACTAGGTCTGATTTCTGCGCCAGTTAACTGCAGCCGGGCTCGGCTGGTCAGCATCGCACTACTTCATTGCAACTTGAGGTGTGGAACCTGAATCAGATTCATAAACGCGGCTCAAGGGGCCATTATTTTCCATTATTGTCCCTTTTTTTGTTCTATTGTTGATTTGCCTCAACATCTAAATATTTTTTTTCTTAAGTTTAGTTTGGTTTAACTTAAAACCAGACTTTTCCACAATAAATTACTATGTTAATACCTTACTGGCTGCAGGTTTGTTCACATGGCACAGGGTTTCTTGGAAAGGAGAGTGGGTTTTTTTTCCCCCTTGCTATTTTGCTTTGACTAGCAGGAACTGGAAGGGGAAAGGGTAAAATTAAATTAATAAAGAAATCTGGTGAAGGAAACCTGTTCCTGGTGGTGAACTCCCCTCTCGGTCAGTCCAGTATGTGATCCCCCTCTTCTGGTGGTCGGTGGAATTGGTCACAGAGGAGAGTCAGGCTGGCACAGACAATAGGACTTGGGAAATCTTGGCTGTCATTTTCATTATCCTGGTGAAAGACCTTTCTGGAATTCTAAAGCAAAATGTACTTTTGCTGTGGATATGACAGGCTGCGAGAGTTGGGGTTGTTCAACCTGGAGGAGAGAAGGCTCCAGGGAGACCTTAGAGCGACTTCCAGTGCTGAAAGGGGCTCCAGGAAAGCTGGGGAGGGGCTCTTGATTCAGGAGTGCAGGGACAGGACCAGGAGGAACTGTTTTAAGGTGAAAGAGGGGAGACTGAGATGAGATCTTGGGGAGAAATGTTTTGCTGTGAGGGTGAAGAGGCCCTGGCCCAGGTTGCCCAGAGCAGGGGTGGCTGCCCCATCCCTGGAGGGGTTCAAGGGCAGGTTGGATGGGGCTTGGAGCCCCTGATCCAGTGGGAAGTGTCCCTGCCCATGGCAGGGGTGGAACTGGAGAGGCTTTAAGGTCCCTTCCAACCCAAACCATTCCATGGTTCTATCAGGTTCACCCTGGCATAACTCTTTCACTCGTGTTAATTTGCACGCTGCATAAAGGAGCCAAGTTGGATCTGCATGCAGCCGGGTGCTGCTCAGCTATATTTGGCGTGGCTCTATTTTTAGTGTGTCTTGCAGGACTGACAATGGCAGAGACTGGTTCTCCCCTGTCTGGCATCTGGCATCATCTTTTGTACCTACAAGTAGTCAAGGTGTGAAATGCTGCCATTCTGATTTGATGGTACTTTAGATTTTGTCTAGCTAGAAGTCATGATGGGTAGGAGGCAGCTTAGAGCCAAGCCTAGAGCATCCTTGGGAGGGATTGTGTGAGGCATGAGTAGACAACAAGCAAAAAAACCCACATCAGGTGCTGAATCTGTCTGCCATGGACAGTCTCGCTAGCTAAGAGCAAATCCATCAGGGTATGTGGAGGTGGGAAAATGAAACAGGAGGTCAGGTTTGAAACTTCTGGGCTGGAAGTACTGCAGCCTTTCTCTGGGTGTAGGTACCAAGATTTTACTTGGCTCACAGGTAGGGGTAAGCAGCCAACTTTGTGTCCACACCCAAGCTTCATCTTCCAGAAACTGAATCTAATCATAAAGGTCATTGGGCTACAGAGGTGTTCCTGCCTCTTTGTCTAACATCTGCCATCTTGCTCCATCCTATTCCTCTTCCTTTTTGCAGCAGTAATCACATTTGGAGTTCATAACCTCTGCCCAGACATTTTATAGGAGGCAGGAAACCATTCTGGGAAGGCATTGAGTTACAAACTGGGTTTAAATTGGAAGAACTAAAAGCGAAGAGAGATCACGTAATACCCCCCTCAGCTTAAGGAAGGAGCGTCTCCTCACTTTTATCCATCCTTTCCAGAGTGAATGATGAGTTGAACGGTCTTCTCTCTCTTTTATTTTCCCTCCTGGGCTGAATTTACAGTAATTCCCGCTTGCACATGGCAAAAGAGATTGAACATGGATGTTGAACCCACTGTTGCATATAAAATGAGACGGAGAATCTTCCTGGAGGCCAGGCTGTCCTGAAATGAAAAATAACCCTCTCTTTTCTAGAAATCCTGATCCTGCAATGTTGCCCTGTCACAGAAGAAGCTTTCTTGTGGCTTTCAGTGTGTGCTCCTGTCACATGTGGAAGTGTAAGGCAGAAATGAAATTTCACAGCTGTGTCAACTGGGAAAGACGTGTTTTCCTTACTGGAGAGGGAGATGATTTCCAAGAGATGTAAATGCCAAAGCATCCAGAATGTTTCTAGTTAACTTTATCTCGCATGTCCAAGGGAAGGGCCCTCTTGGCCTTGGGTAGGAGGAGTAGGCTGTGGTCTAGAGACTGGTGAAGAGTTTGGACTTGGAGTGTGTTGGTTTTGTTTGCTGGTGATGTCATTAATGTGTTAATAGGCACCGGTGAGGCCACTCTTCAAATCCTCAGCACAAGAAGGATGTTGAGGCTCTGGAGTGAGTCCAGAGAAGAGCAACGAAGCTGGTGAAGGGGCTGGAGAACAGACCTGATGNGTGGTTGATTCACCTTCCCTGGAGGTGTTTAAGGGACGGGTGGACAAGGTGCTGAGGGACATGGTTTAGTGATTGATGGGAATGGTTGGACTTGATGATCCAGTGAGTCTTTTCGAACCTGGTGATTCTATGATTCTAAGTCACCTCACCCCTCCGGTTCTCCATCTACTTTGCCTCTTGCCGTGTTTTACAATCTAAATATTGAAATTCATGTGGTGTAATGCCAAATTGTGCCTCTGGGATACACCATAATGCCAGTAACAATTGTGTGACCCGGAATGTTGAACCCACAGGTCTTAAATCAGGTGCCCACTTACCTTCAGGGGAAGCAGGGATGGGTCAAAACCTGTGAGGGCCCTGCAGGAGGTGGCTGATTGAAACCCCGGGCTCTGCCATAATGGATCCATCTCCCTTTCTGCTAGAAAGTTTCCGAGGAGTAATAAATTCACTCTAGGTCTGCGCTGAATGCAAAATTGATCAGACTGCAGGAGCCACGGGGAATCGATTTTGTGTGTGTGCGCGCCAGCGCGTGCGCCCTCAGCAGCGCAGTCTGTGTGTGCCCTGCATATACATTTGCTCCCTTGCTCTGCCTCCTCCTGCACCGGCCCTGCGGATGCCACAGAAAATTGATTTTTTTTTTTTTTTTTATGAAATACAAAGGTGAACTGTGGCATTCAGTGATTCTGAACCATCTATCTTGTCAGGACTCTCGTTGGAGGGAGGGCATGCGGGATGATTATTTGGAATTATTCATTAATAAAGAGCCACATAAATTGCAGCCAAAGATGGATTCATTTGTGTGGTGGGGGTGGTTCGGGAGACATTTTCTTTTGTTTTCCTTGCAAAAGCCATTTATAAGCACAGATTTTCTTTCTCTTTCTAAGATCTAGTTGCATGTGTTGTGTTTTCTTGCCACCAAAGAGCTGGATCCTGCCAAGGTGCTGAGTTATTCCTGAAAAAAAAGCCAAGCACCTGCAGCATCCCCCACGTACCCCGGGAGCCACGGCTTCCTCGAGCCACTTGAGCTGCAATCAGATATGTCTTTTAAACTTCCCCGACAAGAATCATCCGCTGAAACAAAGCAACAGATGCTGAGTCATTGCCCAGCACTTCTGTACTGTTCACCCAAAGAAGCTGGAAATCGCTTGGATTTCCTGAGCTGGGGAAGCAGGAGAGGAAGGGACCCAAGGAGATGGGGGCAGAGCTTGGGTGGCTTTGGTAGCCTCTGCGGGGTTGGTGTGTTTGGCAGCGCTGCTATTTCTTTGAACATCAATTGGTTTTTTCCTCCCCTTGTCTTTTTCATTTTAAATAGGCTCAGGGGGTTTTTTTGTTTGTTTCTTTTTTCTCTTTTTTTTTTTTTTCCATTTGCTACAATCTACAGCCAGGTTCTCCATTGCTGCTGTGTTAAGGGGCATTTCAGAATGATACCATGTGCGCAACGGCTCTAAAGTTAAAAGAAAAAGAGATTGCGTTATGCTCCTCCTTAACTTCACCACTGTACCTTGAAGAAATCACGAACTTATTGGAAGGGATTCACGCCCCAGCCTGCAAACCGTGCTGTTTGGTTTACCGAGGGGCGAGCTGCATCTTCCTTTTATTATTTCAATCTTGTATCATGCTGAAGAGCCTCTGTTTTGAGATCATGTCAGCGATTACAAAGCCCCAGAGCCCTCTTCTGTCCCCGAAGAATCAATCAACCTAAACTAATACTTTAATGACTCCTTTTCCTACCAAGGAAACAAATTCAGGCGCGCACACACGCATGAACAAAACAAAAAAATATCTTGGTTGGTTTTTTTTTTGAGAAAAAAAAAAAGAAGCGAGGGGCTGAGGAGGACCTCGTCTGGTCAATGAAAGAAAGAGACGGATGTCTGGTGCCATGGCAATGGAACAGGGATTACTTTGCACTGGAAAATAGGTTCTTTTTTTTTTTTTTTTTTGATTCCAGTGTTTTTTCTCAGGCAGCGAAGAGTTGTCACTGAGTCTGAGAGGCCCATTTAGAGGAAAACGAGCCTCAGAGTAGAATTGAATGCTTGCTTTCACCGGCTGCTGCTTGAACAGTCTGCTTTGCTTTTTCGGGCAAGGCAGGATGCAAACACCCATATTTGTTTAGAGCGCTTTCACAATCGCAGTGTGTGTGCATGTGTGTGGATTCAGAGCTATATAAAATCAGACTTACTGCATACAGGCTTGGGCTGGTAGGGTTGTACGTTGGTACAAACATTTCACTGTAAAAAAACCCCCCATCTAATGTGGCCAGATATATTGTGTGTGGTTCTGTAAGAATTTATCACTTTGCCACGGGGGATCTTGGGTCTGATCTGGGGACTATTTAGCATTTTTGCCCCGAGAAGCGGTGGCTGCCCCATCCCTGGAGGGGTTCAAGGGCAGGTTGGATGGGGCTTGGAGCCCCTGATCCAGTGGGAGGTGTCCCTGCCCATGGCACAGGGGTGGAACTCGATGATCTTTAAGATCCCTTCCAACCCAAACCCTCTCATGTTTCCATGACTCTAACTTGCTCTCAAGCAGAACCCCTAGATCCCATCCCTGGAGGGGTTCAAGGCCAGGTCAGATGGAGATTAGAGCCCCTGATCCAGTGGGAGGTGTCCCTGCCCATGGCACAGGGGTGGAACTCGATGATCTTTAAGATCCCTTCCAACCCAAACCATCCTATGGTTCTATGATTTTATTGCCATTAGGCTAAGCTTTGCCTGGGATTCATAAATTCTCTTTAATGCAGATCGAGGCAGTTGCTGACAAAAGGTTTTTTTTTGGTGGGGAATGCTGGTTTATGGAGTCATTTCACAAGAACCAGTGTGGTTCTGTGCTGCTTCTTCCCTACCCCTGATCCTAAAGGTTTTTTTGGAAACAAGTTGCAAAATCTGGAACTGAAGAAAATATTTCGGTCAAGCCAATGTTGTTTTGAAATTTCTTGTTATTACTGTAAGTGTTTTGCAAAAATTGGCCAGTGGAAATGGGCACATGATTTTCAAGAGATTTTTTTTTTCTCACCTGTGTTTTGAATTACTGGACTTCTTAGAGATTTTGGCTTTTTTAGTCACCTCTCAGGGTGAAGGTAAGGTTTGCTTGCTATTGGATATCAGCCAAGAGATGAAGGTCTAGATGTTATAAGCTATGATGTTGTAAATGGTACATGTAACTCGTCTCTCCTGTCTGGAATGAAAAATATCTCCTGGTTTTGATCTTCCCTCGCTTGCTAAAAAGTAACCGAAAATAATCCTTTTTTTTTCTGTTGAGGGTAGGTGGTGAAATGTGCCAGGATTAAAAATGTTGACCCTCCTTTTCAGTGATTGCGAACTGTGAAACAGAAAATCTCTGTCCAGGTGAAAAATTAGAGTTGTCCTGGCAACTGCAGGATGGCTATTTATTTTTGGGTTTCCATTTTCGCTGATTTATTTAACACATTGACAATCCATTTATAATGAAGAGGAATTCAAGAGGTTTTTTGTTTCTGGCTCGGTTTGTGCTGAACCAAGGCTGGGTTACTTTTCTTCATAGAAAATAAGCAGAGATAAAAAGAAGTAAATAAAAAAGAAACCTTGCAGCTTTCAGGGGCTTTTCTTGTAGAGGGCTACAGGTGCCAAGTGGTGCATGGGAAAGGGAAAACATAACCGACTTGTTTATTTTATGTCTTTAGGAGAACTTTAATGTTATAAAACAGAACAAAGATACAAGTCCAATGCAGCCGTGAAGCACAAGAGCCCTAGATGTTCCCCTCTACCTGTATTGGGTTGTGCTCACGCTTACTGCCAAGGAGAGGTCAGCAAAGCCATTGCGAGCGGCTCCTGTGGCTCCGTCTCAGAAGTCACAGAGCTCCAAGACTAGGAATAAAAACCATCTTTCTCATTGTGGTTGTGTCCTCTGCAACAATGCTCGGTGCAGTTCAGTGCTCGGCTGCTCAGATTCAGGTTTACCTGCTTTCCATGGTGTTTATGTGCAAGCGGGTGCCTGGTTTGGGACTTGGAAATAGCCATGGAGCAACCTGGAGTGTGGGGAGCCCAAACACGCTCCTTGCTTCAGCATGGGCTGGGTCCATCTAAAGATGGTCTTCTCTCATTCTGAAGTGTTTGTGTTATAATAGACTGTGCTCTATTTTCAGGCTTGCTGGGAATTTGCAAGTCCAAGTGAGGCCAGCGGCCCTTTGGAGAGGGGAAGAGACGGCTCCAGGGATGCCATAGAGCAGCATCCCAGTGCCTAAGGGGAGGCTCCAGGAGAGCTGGGGAGAGGCTTTTGATCCAGGAGTGCAGGGACAGGACCAGGAGGAACTGTTTTAAGATGCAAGAGAAGAGACTGAGATGAGATCTTGGAATGAAATGTTTTCCTGCGAGGGTGGGAAGCCCCTGGCCCAGGTTGCCCAGAGCAGTGGTGGCTGCCCCATCCCTGGGGGGGTTCAAGGCCAGGTTGGATGGGGCTTGGAGCAACCTGGAAATTTCAGTTCAGTGCATGCCTCTGAATGCCATCAAATCTAGCTGCTGCACAAGCCAGATCTATCACAGAATCATTAAGTTCGGAAAAGGCCTCCAAGATCATCCAGTCCAACCGCCAGCCCCACATCCCTGTGCCTACCAAACCATGTCCCAAAATGCCAGGTCTGCATATTTTTGTAACTCTTCTAGGGATGGAAACTCTACCACCGCCCTGGGCAGCCTCTGCTGGTGCTTCCCCAGTCTTTGAAACCACTGGAATACTGGGAAGTTTGAGGCAGGTTTTGCAGAAGCGATCAGTGAAACCAAAGTGGAATAACACAACAAAAGGAAACCCAGCAGCTGTCTGCCTGCAGAACCTGTCTGAGAGGGAGTACAGAGACCAAGCACGATTCTGCATGGGTTTTCTCACAGCCCGTCTTTCTCAATTGCTCTGCAGATTGGTTCCTCTCGGGGATTTGTTTCTTGTGATGGATTTGGGTGACTAAGATTGATGGCTTTAAAAGAACTAGTAGTGATGACATAAGGCTTAGTAAAAATTGTGAAGCTGGCAAATAGCTGGGGAAGTCTTCAATCATTTTCTTTTATTACTGCTGGGTTTGGTGTGAATCTGGGCTGTTTTCAAGGCAAGTGGACAAGGGGCCAACAGCTGACCAGCATAAGCCTTGCACTTTTAGTCCAAACCTGATAATTTGTAAAGCATAGGCTTGATTTTGGACTGGTCACTTCAGGAAAAGGTGAGCTCTGACCTGTGTGTTAGCTGAAATCAAGCATTGTTCTTGAACGTGGTCTTGAGCACACAGAGGGAAGACTCCTTTCTGTCAGTCACCGGCGCTTCCCCCATTTGTCCTGGTGGAGGATTCAGCTTGTGGATTGTCTTTGCGGCCGAGAGTGGGGGAAGGGTGGGAAAACCTAAGGAATCAACTTCCAGACATAAATACAATATGGACAAGTCATAAACATTATTAAAGCAAGTCTGTCCCTGCAGGGCAGGTTTTTCTTCATAATGCTTTCCTGATTACGCTTCCGCAAAGCTGGGGAAGTTGAATAGTGGGCTGATTATCCATGGCCCATGATCTACAGCAGGGTAAAACTGTTGCCATTGTGTGTGAGAGGAGAACTTTGCATATTTACTGGAAGGGATTTGGGCTCTTCTTACGACCCACATTACCATTGCAAAACCTGCCCCGTTCATCATCTTGAACGTACGTGCCATAAATGGACCTCATCGTATTGATTTGGCGTGTGATCAAACCCCAGAATGAATTGTCAATCCCTTTGGAAAACAGGTGGATCGGTGGGTAGGTAATGGGGAACTCTTTCTGCAAAGGCTGAATATAAGAGGGATAAAAACCCCAAACAAAAAAAAAAGACAATCATTATGACATATGAAAAATGAGAAATTCAAGTCCTTTGGGTTTTTGGAGCCAGGCAGCAGTTGTCCAGCTCATCTTAAGTCCTAGTGACTCTGTTAAAGGTGGCACTGCTTGCTGTGAGGGTCCGAATCGGATCTTTGGTCGACAGTCAGAAAGAATCAGAGTCTATGTAAAGATTTATGTCGGTATTACGCTGCCTAAAAGGCCACTTGGGCCTGGTACAGGCAGAGCAGAAGAGACTTCTTAAAGAAACGCACAAGGTGCATTAGTTTCACTATTCAGTTCTGACAGAACGTTTTCCAACACTTTAATTAGCATTCATTTGCTAAGTATTAAACCACTTTTTCTGTTAAATGTAAAGATCGGTGCTAGGAGCTATACATTCTGAAAGATAATCATACCGTGTAATTCAAGTGCTTCAACAATTCATCCTGAAATATTGATGGATGTGTTCCAACATCCCTTTTTTTTTTTTCCCCCAAGCACGTTCCATAATCTTTTAAATATCTCTCTCCTGAAAACTTCAGTATCAAGTGCAAATCCTCTTATGTAATAGAAGTTTAATGCATCTGGGTCCTGCTAAGCAAACAAAAGCAGTTCAGACCCATTTCTATTTTCAGAAATTAAAGAAGTCGTTAACATGGAGTATTGTAAATATGAATTTATGAGGAATATGCTATAGCAGAAGGGCATGACTAAGGACTCTTAAAAAGTTAAGGGCTCCACTTTCATGTCAGAAATACGAAGTGTCTTTTCTGATTTTCATTAGTGTAACTAAGAATAAAAAAAAAAATAAATCCCATTTTCAAGTAGAAATGTAATGCTAAGTGACACTTTGCATAATCTCCTTAGGTCACTTTGCAGTCTTACTGTCTGTTCTATAGCTCTAACATTGACCAAAGACTTCTATAACGAAACAGAAACGCAGTGAGGTTACACGGAGCGATGTATGTCGGTCTTGGAGAAGGAAGCCTCGCTCACAAATGGGTTGGAACAACAACTAGTTCATGTTTACTGAGAAGATAAAACTTTGATAAAGCAAATAATATCCATTAATACATAGTTAGGATAAAGCATTTAATTGTGAATTTATGCAAACTGTACAGAAAGTTCTTGGATTTGCTCTAGGAGGAGATTGTTACAATCAGAGAACTGTTTGGTTGGAAAAGACCTTTGAGATCATCGAGCCCAACTGTCCCTGCTAACTACCAAACCGGATCCCTGAGCACCTCATCTACTCATCTTTTAAACCCTTTCTAAACCCCTCCAGGGATGGGGACTCCCTGGGCAGCCTCTTGAGAGACTTGGAGCACCGAGAGCTCTGCTTCAGGCTGTTATGCTAAGGGACCCAGGCTGAGGGGTTTACCTTTAGCTCTGGTGTTGTCTCCCAGTGTGTGAGCAACTTGTGAACTGCAGAGAAGTATCTGTGAAATCTAGTAAAGACTCCTTGTGGTTGCCTCAGTGTCCTGCCTAGTTGTGTGCTTACAATGGGGGTGTTCAGCCTGGAGAAGAGGAGGCTGAGGGGAGACTTCATTGCTCTCTCCAACTCCCTGAAAGGAGGTTGTGGAGAGGAGGGAGCTGGGCTCTTCTCCCAAGTGACAGGGGACAGGATGAGAGGGAATGGCCTCAAGCTCCACCAGGGGAGGTTTAGACTGAACATTAGGAAAAAATTTTTCATGGAAAGGGTGATTGGGCACTGTCAGAGGCTGCCCAGGGAGGGGGTTGATTCACCTTCCCTGGAGGGGCTTAAGGGACGGATGGACAAGGTGTTGAGGGACATGGGTTAGTGTTTGATAGGAATGGTTGGACTCGATGATCCGGTGGGTCTTTTCCAACCTGGTGATTCTCTGATTCTATGAACGTGGTTTCTGTTGTTGTTGCTCTAGGCGTGTTATCCTGCTATCACACTTAGCATGTCCTACCGTGATGTTTTCTGTTTATCCGCACAGGTTTTTTTCCCCTGCCTTTGTCAGCCAACAGTCTTGCTTTTTGTGCATCTTTCTAGCACCGTATCTCCTCTCTCTGCATCCCGTCCCATCTGGTAAAGAATTAAGCCAGCCTTGTACAGGCAGTGGTTCTGAACTCTGCTGGTTTGCCCCAGGTCTGTCCTGGAAAGCCCCCTCCGCTGACAATGAGACATAGATCAGCCTTTCTTCCCATTCAGCCCTTGGCTTCTTTGGTTCGGCCACGAAGATGGATGCTTACTGGGATAATGGTGCTGACATTTGCTCGCCAGGAGTTGGAGTGAGACCATCATTTCGTGCCATATACGTCTCCAGTAACAATCAAATGCTAACGAGTGCCAGGCCATTAGAGGCTTGGCGTGCACTCCAGCTAGTGTCCCCAAAGCCGCTGTCCCTAGCCCATTGCCCATTGTATCTGCTAGGTATTGCTCCAGTTTGCCTCGTCAGCAGAGATGTTGCACAACCAGCCAGTGACCACCCAGGGCTATTCTGTTTAGGCTGGATGCCACCTTTTCTGGGCAAGTGTACAGATCATGTCTTAAACTGTGCCAGACACGCTGTTTGCGGTTCGTTTTCTGCCTATGTGGATGGCTGAACAAAAAAGGCTGTGTATATATATATATATATATATGTACCAGCAGTGTGCACATTACATGCAATCTGACACCCAGGAGATGGTCCTTGGGGATTATAACGAGGCACCCACTGCTCTACAGCATGTTTTGGCAGTCGCTTGGGCTGGCGAATCCCGTGCCTGTCTTCCTTTTGCGAGTCTTTGAGTTCCTTTTTGGCACACGCATGCATCGGAGCTCAAGATGCAAATACTGCCAAAGCTTCTTGTAGAATAGATGACATTTATATTGTTATGCAGTTTGCTGATCTAAACGTACCATTGCCTTGCCTTGATAGCCCGGGGCAAGTGCTAATCAGCTTGGTTTATGGGCACCGCGCCATCCAAAAGGGTGAACACGAATAGAGGCGGTATGTGCATCATCTAGGAGCGCTGCAAGAACACGGTTCCCAGCTGAGAGTATCCAAATGCGTCTGCCTCCTGAGCTCGCATGTTGGCATGTAAAAGATAAGTGACAGCGTTAAATATAATGTATTTGGAATAAATCGGGATTCTATTCCTTAGCTGCTTCAAGCTAGTTTTCATTATATAGGTCACGTCAACTGATGTAAATTGGCATAGCTGCGTGGAAGGCGGCGGAGAGCACGGATTTTGATCTGCTGAGCATCCGGCCCCATGTGACTGTTCTCCACGAGAAGCTTTCCTTCTCGTTTTGCCCTCTAGGGTATCATCAAAGGCTGTTTAATCTGAAAGGTAACATGCAAGACAAGGAGTTTGGGTTCCTTTATTGTCTTCGCTGTCACTTACACTTGGTGCTGGGCCATTTGTCCTCATAGTAGCTGTGTGCCTCCTTTCACCCCGTCTCTATTTCATTAGTACCTTCGTGATAAGGGACTTTAATCAAGCTGGAATGGCGAGTAGGGTGGAATAGTTCACGTGGTTGGAGTGTTGCGGTGGGAGGATACAGCTCTTCGACAAAGATATATGGGGAAAATAAGAAGATGGGGTTGTGAATTGTGCAGAGGATCAGCAGTGGGTGGTGGCAAGCGTGTGGGTCAGGAGCAGAGTGAGGAGGCTCACACCGAGTGTCCTGGTGGGCATCTATCTGGTTCTATCTCCTGTGAACCACCTGATTGAGAGGAAGAGCTGAATTTGTGGGAAAAAAAAATCTACTGTCATAGCTGCAAGAAGGGAAATTCTCATTGGTTACAGGGGAGGGGGGACCCAAAACTGGGAGGGCAGCGCAGCGCTGGAGCAAGGATCCCCAGTGAGTCTGTGGGATCCCTGTTCTTAGGGATTTTCAGAGCTCAAGTGGACAATACCACATTCAATTTTGAGATTAAAAGCGTGGTTTAGGTGACTTCTGGAGTCTTGTATGACCTCCATGCAAAATGCTGGAGTTTTTTTTCACAAGTCTATGACTCTCATGAGTTTGTCCAGGGTTAATGGACAGATGAGGTGTAGCCTCTCCTTCTTTCTCCTCTCGTTCAATAGTATCTGAAGTTCCTTCAGTGCCATCTCCCACCTACATTTGGTTGTTTTATATATTATTCCTTCTCCCTGTGCTTTTCTTTGCTCCCATTTCCTACTTCCTTGCTTTTTTATCCTTCAGTTTTGATTCTTCTGGCCATGTTTTCAGGTAAACGCCATCTGTGGGCATTACACATAAACAATTACATTTGGAAACCCCCAAAGGTGTAGTGAAAGTTGATACCTGCATGAAATAACAGGGGAGTTTGGATGTACAAGTAGAACTCTAATAGCTGGCTTGAATTCATTTTGGTAATCTGGCCCTTATCCCAGCCTTTTTGAAACATAATCGTTGTTCAAAGCAAGGTTTTCATTCGCTATAGCGCACACTTTATATTTCGCTATGTAATATAACCTTCCATACACTCAAGGAAAACAATTTATAAAGCTAATTGCTGAACTCTGCAGATATAATATCATAGAAGGGTTACATTAGATAAGAGTTTATGTTAAAAAAGAAGGAATGTTCTAGAGGAAAATTATAGTTTAGGGAATATTGATTTGCGTGAATTAATGTTTTCACTTCAGTTGATAGTTAAAAATGGATAGTCAAGCTAAGACGCATCTTTAATGTAACGTGAATGCTTCATTAACGATGAGCCTAGGATACGAGCTCAAGCCTGCTGTTTGTTTGGTTCTTAAGTCTTCAAACTCAGTTGGTGTTGGGCCAAATTATGCCAAATATATATTTTTTTGCAATTGAAAAAACCCTGTCCATGGATTCAGAGATGGGAGGATGCTTTGGAGTTCTCAGTGTTACTTAATTATTCACTTCAGGCAGCCCTCTCCACCCTTCTTTCTCAGCCTACTTATCCGTGAAACTAGGGGTGGTGTTGACGATGCCAACTAACACAGTTATTTAGAAATTAGCTGATGAGTATTTGTGCGATGCAATATTTGTACGAAGGTGCTGTACCACACGTACTGCAGGAGCTGGCAGCTGTCACACACGTGCATCTCTCAGATTTGAAGCCTACAACAAAGATTTTGGGCTTGGGAAGTCAGGTAACTTCTGCAGAAGTAAGCTTTTTTGTGTGTGCTGCTGTTTTTGTTACTTGTTTATTATATTTTAATTAAGAATACAGACCAAGCCTGTAATTTCTGTTAGTTGTTGTGACTTTATTGGCCGTATAGTTTAGGTTTACAGCCCGAAGTATCTGTGTAAAAGGCTCAGTGCTGTTTAGAAGGTGTTAGTAATGAGCTGGGTGTAATGTTTGAGTTTAATTTCGATTTCACAGAATCACAGAATCACTGGGTNTAAACAACCCCAGCTCCCTCAGCCGCTTTTTGTTTTCTTCCATGTAGCTGTGTCGGTGACAGATTGATAGAGAAGAGATAAACCACAGCACCGTGTTCTGAAGCAACTCCACGGAAGAAAGGGGTACGTGTGTTCCTTTGCTGTAGTTCTTTTTAGTTATCTTGTCATCTACGTCGTGCTTGCATTGTTTTTAAAGGAATTGTTGCAGATTCATAAGAATCTAAAGAAGAAGAAACTAAGGATGATGTTCATGCCAATCTGGTTATAGTCAAGAGAAGCGGAAATGTGATTGTGGAGCATTGAGAGAGGGTGGATCAGGGCTCTGGGGGTTGGAGTCTGGCTGTCCTGATAGCAGAGCCTTGAGTTGAGGGCTCACAGCTTCTGCGTTGGGCAGCTCTGCTGCTCTGTGGCTAAGGCTTATGCCTAAAGGTCAAGAAATACCTTGAGCTACCTACCCTCTGCCGATGTAACTGCTGATTTCTGTAGACAAACACTGGAGAAGGCAGCACAGCCTGCTCTGACCTCGGGCATCGTTTCAGCAAGAGGCTCTGACTCTTGATTAACTTGTACTGACAGGCATGTCCACTGCGGTCAGCTGGGTCTCATGCACTAACCAATGTACTGAAATACCTGATTCTCCAGGTCTAGACTCACTCTCTTTCAGACTTGACACATGTGGACAGAGCTGAGCTCTCCAGCCATCAATGACTCAGTAGAATGTAAAGATCACATCTCATTCCACAACTGACTGTGAATTTCCTTCTCTTTTAGGAACTACCAACGCTGATGAAGTCTCTTCTGCAAACCACACAACAGAGGCTGCTGCCCCAATTCGCAGTTGCTCCTTCCCACTGGCAAAGAGCCTTAGGAGGAGCTGTTTATAGGTGAGATGTTCAGCATCCTGCATCCAGCCAACTGAAGGTTGAAGGGGGCCTACAAGAAAGCCGGGGAGGGACTGTTTTAAAGGCTGGTAGTGATAGGATGTGGAGCAATGGGTTTAAACTGGAGAGGTTCAGATTTAGATTAGACACGAGGAGGAATTTCTTCATGATGAGAGTGGTGAGGCCCTGGAACAGGTTGCCCAGAGCAGGGGTGGCTGCCCCATCCCTGGAGGGGTTCAAGGCCAGGTTGGATGGGGCTTGGAGCCTCTGATGCAGTGGGAGGTGTCCCTGCCCATGGCAGGGGGGTTGGAACTCGATGGGCTTTAAGGTCCTTTCCAACCCAAACTGCTCTATGATTCTATGAAATGCTTAGCTTTTTTCCTCCTTTCTTTTAGAAGAGCCTTACCAGTTGTGAACCGAACTAATAATTATAAGCTCAGAAGCTCTATAAATTGCTGAACTTGTACAAAGGTACTGTGAGCTGCAGTCTATTCCACAAATCCCTTGGCTTCTGCATGGTTATCTTCTTTCTCTTTCTTCCTCTCTATCTATTCTGTGAATTTTTATCCTTTGAATTGCATCCTGCTACATCTTGTGATTTGTTGCAGCTAAAATTGATCTCACCTGTGAATTTAACGCTGTAACGCTCAAGGCATCGCGGTGTCTCTAAGCGAGTATCAGGATATGGTCCTGGCACTTGTCCAGGTCAGGGGAAGAGAATGAAGAATGGCAGGGAGGACTCGGTGCTGAATAATCACCTGTGTGGAGGTAATTCAAAGTACTAATGAGAAACAGGCACAGGGAGAAGTTATCTTCTGGAATGCAGAAAGTCAGGTAGAATGAACATCAAACCTGAAAACAGCGAATCTGTTTTACATCAGCGATGGCAGAGGATCCTACCTGGGATTAGTTTGGCCGTTGTCAGCACTTGGTGCTGCAGATAACGCGACTTCCATAGCAATGAATTTTTAACCTGAAATCCCCGAGTGCAAGGGTGCGTATTAACTAGAAAATGGACTGGAGATCATTAAAAAACTACCTCTATTTTATTTTCTCTTCACCATCCTGCTCAGGAGATGGACTTATTTTTTAAATCCTTAATTAGGGATGAAAAATCTAGTGTTAGGCTGATGCTATCATTTTCTTCCTACTCCTCCAGCAACCCCCGTTCCTGCGTAACGTGCTGCGTTGGGCTCCGAGGCTGCAGGATGGCTTGTCAGCGATAAGCACCTGCAAAACCTGCAGCACATGCCCAGGGACTTTTGTCAGATGAGTCACGTGTTGCATGGGCCAAGTTTAATCCCAGAGGGAATGTTACAACACAGGAAGAAACCCCTGAAAATAACAGGAATTGGTACAGTATTTGGGCCGTAAACACAGGTTAGAACAGTCTGGGTATTTGCTTTAATCCTCTCTGATTCTATTTTGAATGGCGATGTTCCTGCTTGCTAAACCACTTTCCATTTTTGCTCCGTTTCACTGTGACATAAGGAGGAGGAGGGATATTTTGGAAACTGGAAAACTGCCACTCGCACCCGAATGGCACGCCACTAATTCTTGCAGCTTTCTTGAACTGAGCATCTCCCCTCTGAAAGCTCCGTCAGTCTCTTCTAGGATTCCCCACCCTTCTACAAGGCAGGGTGCGCTCTAAGTTCCTTTCTCTGGAGGCTGTGCTGCCTCGCTTGCTTCAGAATGAGGCACCTGGAAACGATGAACTGAATATTTGAGAGGATGAGGAAATTTGGATTTATGTACTTTTACTCCCTTAGCCTCAGCAGAACAGATCCGGTGGGGCGAAACGTTGCTAAAAGATCAGGAGCGCAAATGTGTCTGTAGTTTACACAGGATGAAAAATCAATGTGTATCGAGGGAGTTTAGCATCATTTTAAGCAAAGGTCAAGCAAAAAGGTCCAACGTGCCATGAGGCCAGTCTCTGTGCAGAGTTTGGAATGTGGCAGTGAGGTGGCAAGGAACCAGCTGCGTCGGGTGAGGGCTGGGCTGGAAGAGAGGTTCTTGTGATAGTCGTAGCTAGGAAAATGCCCGGTGATGGACATTGCAGTGGCTGATGGTGGAATGGTTTGGGTTGGAAGGGACCTTAAAGCCCACACACCTCCAGGGATGGGGCAGCCACCACCTCTCCAGGCAACCTGGGCCTCCCCGCCCTTCCTAAGATCTCATCTCAATCTCCCTTGTCTCAACTGAAAACCATTTTCCCCTCATTTTATCCCAGCTCTTCCTGATCAAGAGCTCCTCTCCAGCTTTCTTGGAGCCCCTTTAAGTACTGGAAGGCTGCTATAAGGTTTCTCCAGAAGGTCCTGTCTTATACAAAGTGAACCCCCCTCCTTTTATCTTCCTCCCCTCTAAGGCAGTTGCCCTGCACCCTTGTACGATGGTTCATGGTGAAGCAACCTGAATTGTAGGTAAGAGCTGGAGATGAGGTTTGATTTCCCCCATCCTCCTCAAATAGAATGAAATTTTACAAAAATTTTGCTTTGCAGCTTTGCTTTCTTACGTGGTATGTTTGGGTGTATTTAGCAGGCATGACAGGTAGCCAGGTTGAGGGAGAATCTCAATATGTACACGGGAGTCAACCAATCTCACTCTACTTCTTTTATTATTTTTTTTTCCTTTTCTGTTGAACAGGAAATTGAGAAAGTCATTTCAAGTCACCTAGTGAGTTTTAATGGAGGCTTGGAAGAAGGGAAAAAAAACCCCTCCTGTGTCCCCTCGTTCCTTAGGTGCACCACGTTGCCCTCAGCTTGTCTCACCACTCCCAGAGACAGTTTGTGTAAGTCTGAAAATAATTTCATTCCGCCGTCCCACAAATATTCCCTTTTGGTTAGCCTTATATAGAGTAATTACTGTTTAACATGGCACCGCAGCTGGGCCAGGGCTTATTTTGGGTTATGAGTTATAAAAAGCTGTTTGTTAGAAAAAAAAAAAAAATTAAGAAATTACTGTGTTTGTCGATCCGTCATCCTAAACAAATTAGTCTAGAAACTTGTTAGTTTACTTATTTTTTTTTAACTTGTTTTGCTTTAAGAGTCATAGAATCATGGGCTGGTTTGAGTTGGAAGCATTCATGAGGGCACTGGCGTTAGCACCAGAGGCATCCAGCCATCCCAGCCTGGCTTATTGAGAGATGTCTGCGCTTCAATTAAAAACCTGTAATTGTTAGGTGCTCAGGTGTTGTGGTGGTGCTCGGCGAATATTGTGGGATGGCGCACGGGTCGAGGTTTCACCAGTGGAGATGTGGGAAGTTCATCTCCACGGGCAGGTGAGAGGTGTGACGATGGGTGGGAAGAAGCGGCTTGAGGGAAGCGTCTCGGCTCTGTGCTCTCAGCCAAAGGAATCTTTGCATTTTCTGTGCCTGGAGTGCTGTGCGCAGAGCTGGTGTCTCATTCCCACAGCTGCGCTCTGGTGGAATTAGCATTTTTGCAGACCACGCTGGGTCCAACATCAAAGTTCCTTCTGATTTTAATAACTTTGATATAGACACACACATATATATATATGTGCATGTACTTAATATTGGTGCATATGGGAAGACGTGTGTGTGTAGAGCTAGAAGGAAAGGAAATAGGGCTCTGCATCCGTGTGTCATTTCTTATCTGCTACTAAAACACAGGTGCCTCTGTGGGAAACAGGTTGTTAAGCTGTTTATTGTACACGAGTTCAGGAAGTCGAGACTCTCATATTCACTTATACGATGTCCCATGCTGGGTTGGTCGTTTCACCTCAAAAATTAACATCCCCCTGTTTCACAGGAGACCCTGATATTTTTAGTAGTTGTAGGAAAGAATGTTTTCTGCTGGGATAGGGCCGTGGATCAGCGCTCGGGTTTCGGTTGTCTTTTTCTACTTATTTTATGGCCTGTGACAATTCTTAGCGCTCTTCTGTGCCTCAGTTTAATAGCAAAAGGGGGCTAATAACACTGAGTTACCTCGCGCACAACTATTTAAAGGCAAAATTGAAGTTTGGAGACCCTTAACTAGCCTTTGGCATTGGAGAAATAGAGCAGTTTTGAGAGGTATTCCTGCGGTTTGGTTTTATTAATGATATGAACTTCTTGAGAAATTTTATTAATGAAATGAAGCCGGGAAATGGCTAGAAGCAGATAAACAGAAATCAAATCCCTTTATGGACAGTGTGCTAAGTAAGGATGGCTGTATCCTTGAATTTTTTTCTTGTGGCATATTCTGAAACACATACGGAAAATAGTTTCCTCTCTATAACAAAACCAAGTAATTTTTCAGTAAATTTTAGGGCAAAGCCAAATCTGAAAAGAAATCCATTGGGAGTAATGAAAACTCTTTCAAACTGGAAACCTGAAAACAAAGCGGAACCTGGGAACGCACGCTGTTGGCTCAGAAATAGCTCTCAGGTTTCTTGGGTCCTTGTTCTCCATCAACCACGCCAGGCAGGTGGTGACCACAGCCTTGAAGCCCTGAGGTCCAAGCCTGGGACTAGATGCAGGTAGAGCAGGATAAACAGAAATGAGGTGGGGAGATAGAGCTACAGACACAATTATTCCTCCACTTGGGGCTTCCTGGCAGGTCTTCCATCATTTTCACAGAATCACAGAATCATAGAATCACCGAGTTGGAAGAGACCCATCGGATCATCAAGTCCAACCATTCCCACCAAACACTAAACCATGTCCCTCAGGACCTCGTCTACTCGTAACTTAAACACCTCCAGGGAAGGCGAATCAATGACCTCCCNGCTCTTCTCTGGACTCGCTCCAGAGCCTCAACATCCTTCTTATGGTGAGGGGCCCTTCCTTCTTCCTTATATTAATGCATTTCTCATTCCTGTTTCCCCAGGTGGTGCCTGTGGAGTGTTGGAGGGGAGGAAGCGCACCCTCATCCTCTTTGCCTTCCTCACTGAGGATGCGCCCAGCATGGTCGCTGAGCCAGGTAAGGGAACCCACCTTCTCACCTGGGCAGTGGGGCGAGCAGTTGCATGTGAACTGACCATGGTGGTAGTCGTAGCATCTGTTATAACCGACCAGCTCTGATACTTCCTCCTGATAAGAATCTAATTACTTTTCATTCTATGGCAAATCTAATAGGTCCAGGTAAACGTCGTCGTGTAGGTACTCACAGTAAAGAGAAAACAAGTTTGATCCCAGGCAATCAGGGACCAAATCTTTTCCATTCTTGAATTAGTTGTAAAGACCTCTTACCTGATTTTATTTAAAAGGCTTTTATTGATCAAAACAGCTTCATTCGTAGGCTCCACCTTCTTGAGTGGCTGAAGCAGGCTTGACTCATAGAAATTCTTATTTGAGTTCATTTTTATCATCTTTGCTGTTGCTACATTTCACGCTTTTCTTCTCTGTGAAGGTATCTGGCAAAGAGGCCCATGGTTTAGAGATACAAAAAAAAAAAAAAGAAGTGTAGGTTTCCTTCCAGTCCATTAATTTTCTTTCACGGAGCTCTGTACCAGTTTGAGTGCACAATTGGGAGGAATCAAAACACAGGCATCTAGACTATTACATAAGTTCAAAAAGGGAACAGATCTGTTTTGAAGCTGGGTATAATATATTTGTCCAAAGTCATGAGCATTTTTGAGAGCTCAGAACATTCTTCCTGTTCTGCCTCAGGATGAAACTTAGATCATACGAACTGGAGAGAGAGATCCCGAAATACTTGAAGCCATTTAAGTAACTGTAGACCTAATTCCAAGTCCTCACTGAGTGAGGCCAAGCTGGGATTTGAACCTGATTTTTATGCACACTCTTTTCTTCTCTTCCCTCCTTTTAACTTGATGTTCCATGTTAGATTGAAGAAACCATCCCCCTGGATTTCGTAAAAATGGATGTATTCAGGTCAGACGCTTAGGAATTTTTTAAGTGACCTGGTGTTTTGTGCTCAAACACCCCACCCCAGAAACAGATAGATTGGCTGCAGAAGTTTCCATAGAAAATTTCCCTGTGTCTTGCCCTCAGTGGTATTATTTTGCAACAGTTCAGGTTATAACTCCTGTGACTGAACCGCATTAGCCTGGAAAGGACAGAGAGATTGTCCAGACCAGGAAGATACAGTATTTAGGGGACAGCATACATCCAAATTATGTGCATCCAACCACAGTGGATTGCTTCGCTGGGTTCATTGACCTCTTGTAGTCTGTCTACACGTCTTTTAGGAACAGGCTAGAGGCTGGATTGGGCTCCTTCCACTACCAGGAACTTGCAGTCCTGAACAGAAATGGAAACACCAGTTTTTCTTCCGTAGTCCGGATGCTGACTCACCTGTGTGGTGGAAGAAAATAGCCAAAGGGCAGCTGTTTCACCAGTGCCCAGTGTGCCTGGGGATGTTTTTTTTCCTGANGGATGGGCTTTGAGGTCCCTTCCAACCCAAACCTTTCTGTGATTCTATATTTCATCAGCTGCCTTACTTGGATAAGTTAAACTGCAGAGCTGTAAGTCCAGTTAAGTAGTTATGGACACTTAACTTGGCCATGCTCTTGATGTCCTGGTGTCTGGTGTCCCCATCACTGGTGAGTAAGTTTCATTCAGCAGCTGGTTTTAAAGCCATTGGTGACATCTAATTGTTTGGCATTGGTGTTTCATTGATGCACGGTGTCAACTCAAGCCCGTTTTGGCTGTAGTTGGAAGCCTGTTCCACCTCTTCTGCCTCTTCTGTGCTGTGGTAGGTCTGTGGTCGGATCCAGCTGTCCCACTACTGCTGTGTTTTGCTGCCCAGTAATAGGGTTTTGGTGGGGTAGGGAGAGTCAAGCTGACAAGAGGAAGGAAGCACTGTTCCTGAATTTCTGAAAGCTGTTATCAACCGTCCTGCCTCAAGTCAGGAAACCCTTTCTGGCCGTGTGGAGTGTTTCTGTGCTCTCTGCCTGCCTCCAGGTGCCTTCAGACCAATCAGCTTTCTAAAAGCTTGCTGGAGAGGGAATCACTTATGGTACTGCAGGATAGATTTCTCCCCTGCTCCACCCCTTTTCCTTATTTTCAGAGCCAGCTGCACTAGTGAATACCCAAACTGGGGACACCACTCAGGCCACCAGGGAGGAAGTCTGCATCTACATCGGAGCTTACGCAGGATGAATCGTACTGATTTACCTGCAAGGTCAGGATCTGACCTTCCCATCAGGTAGAGCCTGACCTGAAGTTCAGGACTGGAGGGTGTAGTGGCTGCTTTTCCCTCTGCAGTGCTGCTTTGCTATCAGGCTGCCATCTCCGCTCACCTCTGCGAGCGTGGCCAATACGGCTGATACGTGCTTATTCGAACGCAGAGACACAGGCAGCAAGAGATTTAATGCAAATATAGCATCGCACAGCCCTGTTCCTTCTCGCAAACTATTGATTAAGTGTCTGATTTGCTCTCCCCTGATAATAGGCCATAGGCAGAAGCCAATAGAGGGAGGAGAAGGAAAACCTGTCATGATCATTCGATGCAGCTGGTGAGCCAATGAGAGGAGAAAGCCTGTGGATTGGGCTGGGAGAGTGCAAGGGTGGGGGAACTGTCTTAGCAACAGCAGAAAGCAACTCTTTCCCCCTTCTGTGCAACCATGCTGGAAAGTTCCTGATGATGTCCCTTAATGTATTTGTCTCGCTCACGCCAAGTTTGTACGTGATCAATGTGACTTTGCCACGCGTGCTGGTTTGCCCCTTTTCTCCTTGGTCCTTTGGAAAGGGTAGAAGGGAATCTTTTCTTTGCCTGTACTATTAAAACTAAATAGTGAGCCCAAGGTAAAGGGATCTGCTGCTGGATTCATTGCTGTGTGAGCCCTGGGAACAAAACCGGGTTCTGTATTGTCTTTTTGCAGTTGGTATCTTCCTCTTGACATCTTTCCGAGACAGTCTGTTATTGAAACAGCCAGTTCATTTCCAGTCAGCTGTGACTGTAGGAGCTGGACACCTTGGCTATATTCTAATATAAAGAGTCCTTACATGAAGCCAGGTGAATTCCTGTCCTTCCACATCCAGATCATTTAATGAGATTCCTGGCCTCTCTGGTCTGGGAGATAGAAAAGCTTTCTCATTCATTTGAGCCCTCCCTGTGATCTGTGGGCTGAGAAAAGCCAGTCCAAGGCACCACACTGCTTCACCTCTTATCTTTTATCTGCCTTTCAGCAGGAAACGTTCCTTCTGTCTCTCTGCCTTTCTCATGGTCAATCTATCATGGGCTTAACCAAGCAAAAATGAAAATGGCAGTTAAATTTGTCCAAACCTTTTGAACATTTATTGGAACCAAACACTGGCGCTTCAGCACTCCCTTGGAAATGACCTTCGCTGTCCTCCTCTCACCTGCCGCCTCCTCCTGCTCATAAGCATTCGCACGTTTATCTCACTATTTGCATGCTGATAATGGGCATAGATTTTGTTAGTCCTGCATCTGTCGAGACGGCGGGGACAATAATAGAAGCACCGTCGGGACCAATATATATTGGTCTTAGGAGTGTGTCCAATAATGTCTGGGTCAGGGAGCCTTTAGCTGCAGTGTCAGGGAATTTAGTCAGCTGTCATCGCTTCTTAATTAAAAATAGCTGAGACTCACTTACATTCCATTGCTATGTGTTCGCTCATTTGTCATCTTGTCCTCTGCCCTCCACCAAACCCCCCAAACACCTTCAAAACCAGGCAGTGGATAGAAAAGCTTGCAGCAGGTAAGACAGCAAGGGAGCAGAGATCGGATAACCCGGGCCATAAACTGCTCAGCGGGTCAGGGGGCTGCGAGACTTTAGCGGGACTCAAAGGGGATGGGGTTACAGAGCTGTTGCAGTAGAAAATGCTGCCCAGGCACTTTGTGGCTGCCCCATCCCTGGAGGGGTTCAAGGCCAGGTTGGATGGGGCTTGGAGCCCCTGATCCAGTGGGAGGTGTCCCTGCCCAGGGCAGGAGCGTAGGTCTGGATGGGCTTTAAAGTCCTTTCTGGTCCAGCCCACGCTATGATTCTATGAAATGCACTGTGTGTAGGTATTTTATGTTGATATATAAAAGTAGCTTCTGTACAGGCATCTGTCAGGGAACAAATCAAACAGCAACTCTCCTGGTGTCACAAAAAGCTTCTCTTGTGGGCAAACCAACTTATATTTCTCCACTTTGAGTTGCCAGCATGTTCCTCTAGTCTGGTTCTCGCAAAGACAGGCTGTTTTTTCAGTATGATCCAGTCAGACTTTTCTTATGTACATAAGTGATTGGTTCCCTAATTCCTTGCTAAATGGAATTTAGTGCTATCTGTGATTGCCATCACCTTCCAGTAGGTCTCACTAATTTATTTGCCAAATTCCTAAGGGGACAGGGAGATGGGAGGTTACACAGAGGTTCAGGAGCTGCAGAGGGAAATAAATAGCATGCTGTAATATCATTACTGAAAGAAAATGTATCCCCCTTCCCCTGCCAAAAAAACAAAAAAAAAGAATTTATTGTGATTCTAGCTAATGCGTGGAGCCAAGGGACAGTTTTGGCATAGGGAGAATTTTTCTAGCTTCCTTTTTACAAGTAAATCAGAGGTGGAAGGGCATTAAACCGACTGACTTCCTGAACTGGAAGTTGCATCCGGATGACCATATATAATTGTCTGCGATTGACCCGTCTTCCATGAATTTTGCAAATCCATTTCTGAACCTGTTTATATATTTGGCCTCCACAGCACTGGGTAACGATGAGTCCCACTATTAAATCGCATATTGTTTGAAGAAGTTCATCCAGGATGTCCTGTACAATGCTGTCAGTCTATCCAGGGAGTAAATGGATGGCCCTTGCCAGGGCTGCAGGTTCCAAATTGGTGGTAATTCCCCTTGACACCTCATCCATCCCTTGCACATGAGAAGCGAAGCAGCACTGGACGTCCTGCGCTTCACCACCCATCTTGGGCTGCAAGGGACCAGGACAACCTCCCACACGAGTTATCTTCTTCATTTCCACTATGGAATCATAGCCTGTTCCAGTGCCTACTGACCCTTTCTGTGAAGAATTTTTTCCTTATGTTGAGCCTGAACCTCCCCTGGTGGAACTTGAGGCCATTCCCTCTCATTCTGTCCCCTGTCACTTGGGAGAAGAGCCCAGCTCCCTCCTCTCCACGGCCTCCGTTCAGATAGTTGGAGAGCAATGAGGTCTCCCCTCAGCCTCCTCTTCTCCAGGAATGGTGACTTTTCTAGCCAGTTATCTCCCTCACGTTCCCTGTGTTCCAGCTGGCTTGGCTGAAGATCCATTGATGCTTCTTAATGTTCTATGAAGGTTTTTTACTGTAGAGGGCAAATTCACATGGAGCGTGTGGGATATACCTCGTTTAATTTAAGATGCTGTCTTCAATCTGGTCAGTTTTTCTGAGTCCTGCTCAAGAAAGCTGTTTATAGGAATAAAGGAGGAGGCCTGCTAGTTTGACTCAGTGTTGCTTGGGGATTCTGAGTTACTGGGAGATACAGGAAATCTACCTCAGGCAGGTCCCTAAAGGTGAGTGAGATGCGTCCTTGCCTCGGGGCGTGTCCGTGGGGAGAAGGAGATCCCAAAGCTGGTCCTGACGTCAGTTAGACAAACACAGTCACAGAGATGCTTGATCCCAACAACTCGGCTGCTCATGTAAACCCAACCTGAAGCGACAGGTAAAGGCTCAGCTCAACCCCAGAACATCAAGCTCAGGCCAGACCTTCATGTTACTAGAGACAGTTTCAGACTGAACATTTCTTCTTTTTTTTTTTCCTGAAACTAATTAAGCTCTGATGACTTCAGCTATATATTCAGCCCCTGATTAAGGCCGTGATACTAATTAAACTCTTGAATTATTAAAAATGCAAATAGTCAGACCTGTGTGCAACAGCAGACTTGTGTTTTCATGCTCCAGGACAGCAGTGGGAATATTTGGCTGAGTCCCTTGCGGTGAAAAGTTTTTCTTTTCCTTTTTTTTTTATTACAAAATGCCTGCACTCCACTTGATGCAGAACTGAAACCGTCAGCTGCTGAGGTAAATGTCTCAACTGCCTTGCAGCTAGACAAGTAAGTTTGATTAAAACAGCAAAGTTTTGGAAGGAACTCTGGGTCTCTTGACATCCCGACTGTGGCATTTTCCCTGCATGGGCTTTTGGGATTGAAATACCAGCCAGTCCTTAGAGAATGAGTCTGTTTTCAGTAGGAAAACTCTTGGAGCTGCATTGCAGCTACCTACTTTGTTGTCGTAGTTCAAGAGCATGATAAATTATTTAGACCTCTAGCTGTCCTCCCAGATCCTCTCTCTCCGGCATCCCTGATGATGATACACACACCTTCAGTGAGACAGATGCACCAGGAGGTCTGGTTGTGGCCTTTCCTTCAGTCTGGGAGTATTTTGGTTGTTGTGCTACTTAACCGGTAGGGAATCTAAAGGATGGCTTGATCTCTTTATTGTCAACATCTTAGCAGGCACCAAGCACCTGTTCTGAGTAGCAGCCCTGCTTGTGTACAAACACATCTTTTGAAGTAGGATTGTGTGGTCGTGCATAGGGCTCGTCTCCAGATGGATGGTCTTGCAGAAGTACAATGAGCTGGTCTTTGAAGTAAGATGGAGCTCTGTGGGCTTGGAGCGTGGAGAGCAAATATCACCATATGTCACCGTGTACCTCAGTCACGGAGGTTTCTCCGTTTAGACTCTGGTCAGTGTGTTCATAGAATCATAGAATGTCCTGGGTTGGAAGGATCCTACAAGGATCATCGAGTCCAACTCCTGTTCCTGCCCAGGACACCCCAACACTCGCACCATGAGGGTGTTGGCCAAATAGGAACAATTGGACTCGATGATCCGGTGGGTCTCTTCCAACCTGGTTGTTCTATGATTCCATGAAATGCTTCTGGAATATTGTCAGGCTTGGTGCTGTGACTGCTTCCCTGGGAGCTGTTCCACTTCTGGGGGAAGATCCTCTTCCTAATATCCAGCCTAAATAGGTATTAAGATATTTTGGATGTGCAGCCCTTCTGGTTGAGGCAGTGGCCCGTGGAACTTGGAAAGTGTCTGTCCCACCCTGTAACCCTTTTTCCTTGCTGTCACCGAGCCTCAGCTTGAGCTGGCAGTGTTTGCAGCCAGTACCAGCTGGGATATTGGAGGGATTTGCCAGTAGGCACTCTAGTTATAACCTGCCCAGAGGGAAGTTTCTTCCTAGTGCCTGTCGAGTTCATAATAAAGACATAGATTAAGAGAAAAGGTGCACAAGACGGCATTCAAATGCAGCAAGTGTGTGTCATGTTGAATAAACTGTCACCCTCACTGGTGTGCAGTGATAACAATTTATTAGCATCACTTATCAGATAAAAATATGACGCAGTATTTACAGCTGAGTCCAGTCAATGGCAGGTGTGATGGTGAAGCAGAGCCAGTTTTTTTGCTTCCCCTCTCGACTGTCCTTTTAGTGTGATAAAACAAAGAAATAAGTGGTCATTACTTTTCCTATGACAATGGATTTTTTTTTTCTTCCTCCCGCTATAATGGGCTGCAGGTGTTTCACAGCCAGCCCAGGCTAATAAGGACAGACACACTGGCCACAAGCCAAAATTATAAAACTATCCAGGGAGAGAAGAAAAGAAAAGGCAGGGGGTGGGGGCTGCGAGGGAGGTGGTGGGAAGGAAAGGAAAAGAAAGCACGGGAGTCACTCCATGCTGAGATTTTGTACTTTTGTGTCTCCTAAAGCGAATACATTAGTCAGGAATCAAAGGTTTGAGAAGTCATTCAGCCCCTCCAAATTAGAAGGGCGACCGACCATCTGCATGGCAGGATGGAGCTCTCCCCAAAGGCTGCAGGGCAGGGCTGGTGGCACCAGGGTGAGCCTGGAGTATCCCCACTGGAGTTACAACCAGCTCACCCAGCACCCCAGCTTCTGGCCGCCTGCTGCTTGCATCTTCCTGCCAGAATAATGTTTTGGACCCAGCCCTTTAATGTTGTCTCACCATAGTGATGGCTCCTCTGCTCCAGAGCTGATGAGGAATCGCCGTGGGGTTGTCCAATGTTAATAAATCCCTTCTAGGCAAAATTGGATCTCGGTGGAAACCTCAAAGACATGGCAGCGCATTCAGAGCTCTGCAGCATCTCACCCGCTCGATTTTAGCAAGAGGTCTTGCTCTCGAGTCCTGCACGCCACAGCAAATCCCTTGTGTTTCCTGGAAATTTGAGCAGGGGTGGAAAAGTCAGTGAGGAGGAAAGATGTACTGTCTGAGAAATGAAGATCTGTGTGTGTCCTTCCAGCTTTGCAAATGATGCTGTTTGGAAAGCTTGGCTTCTGCTGCAGGCTTCCCAAGGTGCTGCATTTTTGGGTGCAAGCCAGGGTAACAGAGCACAAAGGAAGAGCTGGAGCTGAGGCACTGGCTGCCTTGGCCCTTTTGGCTTCAGTTGCCCTGAGGCGTTGGGGCTGATGGCAAGGGAGATCAAAGCCTCCAAAGGCACCTCTCAATTGCACGAATGCTTTAGGGATGCCCCTCACCTGAGCTACCTCAGGCAGGTCCCTAAAGGTGAGTGAGGTATATCCTGGCCTCAGGGCGTGTCTGTGGGGAGAAAGAGATCCCGAAGCTGGTCCTGACTTCAGTTAGACACAGAAATGCTTGATACCAACAGCTAGACTGCTCGTGTAAACCCAACCTGAGTGCACCTTCCTCAGTGTTTCTGGATCTGGATTAGGGCTCTCGGTCACTGCTCGAGCATCCCTGACCCCAGAATGCAGGTGGTACCCCTGGGCACATCCTGGAAGATGTTACTCAACCCACCAAGTGGTTTGGGGTCCAGATATCATAGAGATGGACACACCTTCCCTGGAGGGGTTTAAGGGATGGGTGGACAAGGTGCTGAGGGACATGGTTTAGTGATTGATGGGAATGGTTGGACTCGATGATCCGGTGGGTCTTTTCGAACCTAGTTATTCTATGATTCTATGATCTGAGGTAAATTTGCTTCACTGGATTTAATATGATAGATGCAACCACCAATTTCCTATCTAGGTTTGTCTGGAGCCAGGACTTGGTTCAAGCCAAGTGTTTTGCTTTGTTTGTTTATCTAAGATGTTTTTTTGGATACTTAGCAGGAAAAAAACCAACCCCATCGCTAATGGATGTTAATTATGGACGTTTCAGATCTCCTTTTGGCAGCTGCCTGAGCAGGGGATGCCTCTGCAAAGGAAGGATTACTGAGGCGAGATTCAAGTTGGATTCAGAGGGGTGACAAGTGCCGTGCAATACGTATACGACCACCTCGACAGGTCAGTGCCTTTTCCCTGGAATCACTGTCAGTGTTCTGAGAGCAGCATCTGTGATCAGTCAGACCCTGCAAATACATTTAAAGGTGATAAAAATGCCACAACTGAAATTTCCTTATATCAGAAACGAATTACACAGTTGTAAGGCTTAAATGATTTTAAAACCATTATTACATCAAATGTTTTATAGTAAGTGTGCAGTTGATGAAAAGAAGTTTCAGAAAGTGCTTTGTAATGAAGCAGACTGAGTCATCTTTGAATCCTGTGCTTTTTTGGATGGCCTCTGGGTTTTTGCATTAACCCGACGAGGTGGTTTGTTTGGAAAATTATGTGAATTCTGACCTGTTGTTTGCAAAGTGCTGAGGGCACTATGACATCTCTGAAAACACAAATAGTAATAATAGTGCTAATGAATAGCAGCCGAGCAAAATCTTTTGTGATGGCTTCGAAATCCAAGAATTCTTTTGCTCTCTGATTCACTTATTGAAGCATCCTGTGCTTTGATTTCTGATTTTGGATGCCAGTAACGAGCAGCTATGGTCTGGGGCAGTTCTGAAGAAATTGAATACGATTTGCTTTCTTTGAAAGAGTTTCAAATAGAGCCGGATCTGCAACCGGTGCAGACCTGTAGTTTGGATGGGTTCAAAAGTTATTCTCTAACCTGGCAGTTCCCATAATCAGAATTCAGATTTATGATGGCTTCCTGGTGCTTCGGTCATTCCTTTAGATAACTTCAGCATGGGTTATGAATATTTAGCTTCTGAGACGACCGGGTGATAGTGTAAAACATTCGTGCTTCATATTTGTGACTTACTTTGAGACTGAAAACATTTTAGGTGCTTAATGTTTTATAGTGTGAGTGCACCAGGGTAATTCTCATTCCCTTGTGCTGTATGTGCAAACTCCTTTTATTGAATGGTAGAATCATAGAAGAGTTTGGGTTGGAAGGGACCTTAAAGATCATCCAGTTCCAGCCCCTGCCATGGGTAAGGACACCTGCCACTGGATCAGGGGCTCCAAGCTCCATCCAACCTGGCCTTGAACCCCTCCAGGGATGGGGCAGCCACCACTGCTCTGGGCAACCTGTTCCAAGGCCTCACTGCTCTCATAGTGAAGAAATTCCTCCTTATGTTTAGCCTAAATCTGTCTCTCTCCAGTTTATACCCATTGCCCCTCATCCTCTCACTCCAAGCCTTTGTGGACAGTCCCTCCCCTGCTTTCCTGTAGCCCCTTCAGGTACTGGAAGGTCACTATAAGGTCTCCCTGGAGCCTTCTTCAGGCTGAACATCCCCAACTCTCTCAGCCTCCTCTTGCATGGGACGTGCTCCAGCCCTTGGATCATCTTTGTAGCCTCCTCTGGACCCATTCTGGTTCTGTCTGACATGTGGTCGGGTGCCTGGGTCACAGTCCTGTGCTTCTCAGCAGAGCTTTGGGTGAGCAGAGAGAAAGAAGAGGGTGCAAAAGGTGACTCAGACTTCAGACAGATGGAATATTGCTCGGAAAGTGTCCATCTCTCCTGCTGACCAGAGGGAGAGCCGAAGGCACAGCAGAAAGGGGATGGATTTGGGACACTGCTGTGCAATTTTAAACGTGCTGCAGAGAAAGATGCCACATCTCGGGGCTGAGGAGTGGATGGTCCTGGTTTGGGAGCTGTTGTGGAGATGGATATTGGGTGGCAGGGACATTACTTCATTTTATTTTTTCTTCTTAAGTTTATGTGAAAGGAGGAAGCTGTAGTCTTTATCTTTTTCTGAGTGGAAAAACTGATCTCAAGTACATAAATTTGAAGCTGGCAACAGCGTGAGCCAGATTAACTTGGCTAAATAGGCGTATGAGGCCACAAAATCTGACTGAGCCTAATTAGAAATCAGGATGCCTCCCAGCACTTAAAGGTTTCTTTTAAGGTTATGATGAGCTGACAAAACGGTTTAGAGAGAGGTGGAATTGGTATGAGCCATGTTTAGCATTTTACAGCTTAGTGGAAGCAACAAGAGGCCCAACAGACAGATCAGAACCACGTGTACACAAGCCTGAATTAATTCACTTCGCCTTCTTTTTGGAGCTTAACACCAGGACCTAAGTTAGTGGCACAAAGTTCTTGGAATTGATGAGGTGGGATGAATCACCTTTGGAGACACTGCAGCTCTGCTGTGGAGCCCAAGAGGATTATGCTCTTAATCACAGAATCATAGAATCACCAGGTTGGAAAAGACCCATCAGATCACTGAGTCCACTGACCCTTGCCGTGAAAATTTTTTTCCTAATGTTCAGCCTAAACCTCCCCTGGTGGAGCTTGAGGCCATTCCCTCTCGTCCTGTCCCCTGTCACTGGGGAGAAGAGCCCAGCTCCCTCCTCTCCACAACCTCCTTTCAGGTAGTTGCAGAGAGCAATGAGGTCTCCCTTCAGCCTCCTCTTCCCCAGGCTAAACACCCCCAGNGCTGTCACCAACACCCTCAGGTCCTTCTCCTCCAGGCAGTTTCCAGCCAGACTTCTCCTAGTCCGGAGCTGCTCAGGGTTGTTGTGCCCCAAGTGCAGGACCCAGCATTTGGCCTTGTTAAACCTCATGTCATTGGTCTCAGCCCAGTGATCCAGCCTGTTCAGATCCCTCTGGAGCCTTCCAACCCTCCAACAGGTCCACACTTCCACCCAGCTTAGTGTCATCTGCAAACTTGCTAAGGGTTCTCAGTTGCCTGCGCCTTGTTGGGATGAATGCAAGCCAAGATGTGGTGTCCACTCATCACGGTGAGACAACGTGTGGCCCTAACAACTTGAAAAGAACAGCACTAGGTTCTCATGAAATGATTTGCAGAGGAGAGGCATCACAGTCCAGGTAGTGTCGAGGCAGGGGTGAGGATCTAAAGAGTTGAAGGAGGGCAAAGTAGTAGTTTTATATGTTTCTTTCCAAGGGTTTATTTTGCTTCAAGGCAAACCACTAGCCTGGATTCCCCTGCTACCCATCCTGCATGAACCCAGGCAGCTCACTGCCTCTCTTTGTAGGACGAAGCCACCAGCGCTGGAGCGGGGCCACAGAACTGTTGTGCCTGGGCTCAGCCAGGCTGCCAGCGAGAAGCAGGGCTGATTTATACTGGCTGCCCGTGGGCCCTATTGCCTATTAAAAGCCGTCCTCTCTGTTCCGTGCCAGCAGGTGCTTTGCCTATCTGGGCAGTGCCAAGCTTCCTCCTGCTGTTCTCCCGAGTCGCAGTATTTCATCTTTGCTCGTGCTGCTGGTTTTATTCCTTCTGCCTCGTTCCCAGCCCTTGGTGTCTGTTCAGAGACTCGGCCTCGTTTGAGGTTGTCCTGGTGCCAGAATTTCGAGGCTGAGGCAATGGAGCAGCCTCTGCGTAGGGAGAGGACTCACGCTCGCTGGCTCCACCGTCTGGACCTGGCCCCGAGCACAGAGCTCAGCAACCCCTAACAGGTCCCCTTGCTTCCTCTCCAAGAATATGATTAGACGTTTGAGACTGAGCAGACAGCTGGTACACTCTCCCAGGGCAGCCTCTGTGTCTGGCCCTCCATTGTTTTTGTCCAAATCATATCTGATTCCTTTCCAAAAGCGTTTCAGTCTGTAAAACCAGACCAGGTGCCTTTGGTTGTACCTCATTCCTGAAATACCAGCTGTGAACAAAAGCGTTTTGGATTGCTCTTAAAGTGGGTACAAAATGCGTTTCAAACTGGGATTTTTTTTCCCCTCCAATTAAAGCATTTGAATCTTCCTTTATGCTTTTCCAGATAGAAAACAGACCTTGTTTAAGTCAGTTCTTGGTCTCATACCCAGTTTGCTGGATGCTTTAGACGGTCAAAATTGCTTCGTGCCATGCTGCAGCCTCTGAAATCTGACCTTTATATATATTCTTTGCACCTTGACCTCTTGTTTTTCACCCAGAATAAAGCTACCAGCGAATCAGCTGCTATGTTCTTTCCCCATTTTGCTCAGAAGAGTGAAAAAAAAGCAAAAGAAACCTGACTTTACCAGCCAAAATTGGTAGAAGTGTTTAAACGCCCGGGTGGCCTCTGAGCCTCGGTTTACTTCTGCATCCCTGCTAATTGCCAAGCTAAGTGCTTTGTCCTCCAGCCTGTCCTTCGTCTAAAAGCATGAGTGGTACGATGGCACCAGGGCTATGGAAGGGCCGCTGCTGCTGCCAAGAAGATGGGCCCTAGTTACGGAGCGGAGATCTGCCAACCTTCTGTGCCGGGGAGTTTGCAAACTTCCACACCGCATCTGTTTTATTTCAGATCGTGCATCACGCTGAATAGTCCTTTTGTGTGCTCTGTCTCCAGCTACTAAGACTGGCTCTGAAGAAGCCAGAGATAAATATGACAGCTACCATTATAGAGTATCCCCTGGATGCTGTGGCCTGACCCGCACCCACTGTCTATCTTAACGTTGTCAGGAATAGTGTTTATATTGCTGTGTCAACTTCATTTCTTATCGTGTAACCAGAGATGGGCCAAGTGAACGTGGAAAGCTTTTCTTTACCTCAGCGTCCAGGGTCATTCCGAGGTCCACAGATGGGACGGACACTTTGCCACTGAGCTGTTTACCCTGATGAACGCTGTTGTGTTCTAAGTATCATTCAAGGAGAAAAAAATATCGAGAAGAAACTGTGGAGGAGCTTTTTGTCAAGGAGTGCAGGGATAGAAGGAGGGGAATGGCTTTATGCTGAAAGAGGGGAGATTGAGGTGAGATCTTAGGGAGAAATGTTTTCCTGCAAGGGTGGGGAAGCCGTGGAACAAGTTGCCCAGAGCAGTGGTGGCTGCCCCATCCCTGGAGGGGTTCAAGGCCAGGTTGGATGGGGCTTGGAGCCCCTGATCCAGTGGGAGGTGTCCCTGCCCATGGCAGGGGTGGAACTGGATGGTCTTTGACGTTCCTTCCAATCCAAACCAATCAATGGGTCTCTTTGACGACAAGGGTAGACTGAATGGCATGGCTGCAGCTCGGCAAGTCTGCCTACCCAGAACATGTGTTGTTAGAGGAGGCTTTGCAGAGGGAGGACCTGTCCACCTTTCCTGTGGGTCACTGCCCTGTAATGCTCGCCACACGTTTGGGTACTGTGTATGTGCATCGTTAACTGGGCTTCATTTTGCATTGTAGAAATTCTCCCACTTCAAGTGACAGGGGAGATGGTTTTGTGCGTCTAAGTTGTCTTTGCCTGCAACTGTATCAATACCAAGGGAATATGAGTGTTCCTGGACCAGGGACAGTGTTTGTCATTGTCTGCCTGGGAGCACCAGGTCCCAGTGAAGTGATGTAAGGAGGAGAGCTGCTTCTTTGCGCCTCTGAGCAGCAGCAGATCTTTGATGCCCGAATCAGGCTTTCCATCAGTCGATCTTATCTCCGCAGAGCGGCTATTTTGGCAAATTTGACCCATTTTTTTGTTTGTGTTTAAGCACAGGCACCAGGAAGAAGTGCTTATGCCTCTAGCACTTGCAGTTCAGTTGCTGGAGTGTCACCAGCTCAAGCCATCACCCCGTCGGAGGCACTGGGAGCCCAGCTCTCCCCGTGCTGTCTCTGGACAGTGTTTGACTGGGCTGCTTTTATCTCTCTAGACTGTCTGTGGGAGTCAGATCTTTGTACAGCGACTGCATTGCTTGGCATCTGGTCTGCGCTGGTTGACTCAGTTCAGGCTCAGAAGGCAAGGAGGGAGGGAGATAAGTAGGAGGAAGAAAGGTGGGAGTGGAAAATAACATATTTGAGGGGACAGCAGGAAGCTCAGGCTCATTCGCATCTTGGGAGTTACTCAGGACATGACCAAGTGAGTGTTTCCTGATCCCCTCTTTTAGGTTTGTTGGTTTGTTGTTGTTTTTTTTTTCTTCATTCCCCTGGGAGCCAGGAAAAAAAGGATGCCCGGAAAGGCATGAGTGGGGAATCCCAACATGGGCGATGCCAATAGACAATGTTACTAGAGAGCCAAGTGTCCCAAGAGAGTGATAACCTTGACTCACCAAGGTAGCCCAGTTGCAAAGATTTTCTTTATATTTTCTGTGGTACCTGGATTTCTGCTGAATATCACCCATTCGTTCCAGTCCTTGCTTA
>WAAB01017435.1:29292-92046 GCA_013389865.1 Piaya cayana | reverse complement strand
GGGCTGTGAGCACAAATTGCCAGTTGATGTCAAGCTTTTCATTGACCAGCACCTCCAAGTTCTTCTCCACAGGGCAGCTCTCAATCACGTCATCCCCCATGCTGTATTGAAACCTTTGATTGCTCCGACCCAGGTGTGGGACTGTGCACTTGGCCTTGTTGAACCTCATGAGGTTCTTACAACCCCACTTCTCTAGTCTGTCCAGGTCCCTCATGATGACATCCCTTCTTTCTGGTGTGGAGATCCAGAGGTGCGTCTCAATGCAGGGATGTGAGAGCTGCTGCTGGCTTGTATCAATGTTGCAATAAATAAATAAAAAAGAAAGCCAACACAAAAATCACACTTTATGCCAATGAAGTCTGTGTGCAGAGAGGTAGGACCCCAGTTCACAGGCAGCCTGTGAGCCTAGGCAATCCAGAGGCACGGTTCTACTTGGCGATCTGACATCTGCTTCCATCAATATTGCAATAAATGAATATTTTTTTTAAACCCACAAAAATCACACTTTTTTTGGCATAAAGTCCCTGTGTGCACTGGAGAAGGAGGCAGAACCCCAGTCCACAGTCAGCCCGTGAGTCTAGGAGATCCAGAGGCATGGCTCAAGGTGGGAATGTGAGAGCTGCTGCTGGCTTCCACTGATGTTGCAACTAATACATAAAACCCACGCAAAAATCACGCTTTATGCCAAAAATATCCCTATGTGCACTGCAGAAGGAGGCAGGTCCCTTCCAACCCAAACCATCCTTGGATTCTATGAAGCAGCTATTCCTAGCTTTTCCCTTCACTACCTTTGGGTTCTTTTGGGCTGTACACCACGGCAGGAATACTCATTTACCTTCTTTTAGGAGTGGAAGGGAAACATAGGCATGCATCTGTTCTTAATGGGAAAAACCAGCTTGTTTGATCTAAGTGGGACATTTGTGAGGACTTCTTTTGCCACCCACCCTCCTTCAGGCTGAGGTCTCCATAATCCTGCACATAAGAACCAAAGCAGGTGTTTGGGAAGAAAAGTCTAGCCTAAACAACAGAGCAAACAACACAGGTGATGAGAAAAGCCATGAGCAGAGATTCACAGCCCTGTAACAGTTATCTACCGGCTCCCTCACATACTCCCACACTTAAGCTTCCTTTGTTTGGGTTTTATTTGAAGCAAGATTGTTGTTGTTTCTACCAGCACAAAAGGGAAAACACATATAAAGTTGCACTTAAACTGCTCCAAAGCATTTAAAGATGGTACACGTATCAGCCTTCTGGAGAAGTCTTGGAGCCACAGGCAGTGTGCAAATCTGCATGTCCCTCCATGAGCCGTGGAGGGACCCTGGCCAGGACAAATAAGCAATGGGAAAACAGTTTACAGAGCAGAAAGTCTCAGAACTAAAGCTGTTGAGGATAACAGCATTAAACTTAACAGCATCACCTTAGAAAGGGTCTCTTCATTCTCACAGGTTTTTACACCTCTTACTGCTACTAAATTCCCCCCCCAAATCACAGTTTTTGAAGTCACTTGTTGCCACGATTTATTTTTACAGGTTGACCGTTTCCCTTACTTGTGAAGCACTTTTTAAAAACACACCTGAGACTAATTTTAACTTTTTTTTTAATGTCTCCATAGAATTAAAAGTTGACTGAAATAAGCCTGTGGGAGGTTTTCAGACTCTCTAGAGGCTCTATAGTTCAGTAAGGAATTAGTACCAGCTTTATAAAGACACCAAGGTGCACATAAACACCTAAACACTTTTTAAAGTCAAGGCCTTACTAAACAACAAGTTTGGAACAAAGCAGATGTTTCAAATAAGGGCTTTGCGACACTAGTTCCTATCTAGAGACTTGATCCTACCAATGGTTGCATGTGTGTTCAGTTTTATGTAGCACATATTTCCATTGAAACTGTGCTGTACTACTCATCGTAGTAAAACCAAGGACGTGTGCTTGTTAAAACACAGCCTGGGAGATAAAAGCTAAAGAACTGGGTAGTTATTTGCTACTGCAGAGGGTATTGTGTGGATCAGTTAGTTACTTAAGTACCAGAAAAATCTGGCAAACAAAATAAAACCCTTATTTTTGGTGTAGCTTCCCCTCTGCTCTGGCTACCTCTCTGTCTACACATCTGAATGAGGTCAGAGAAGCCTACCTGAACTGTGGCAAACATACCCTCTAGTGAATGCTACCCAGGTGACATGTGCCTTCTGAGTATGAATTAGAGATGTAAGTAACCGATGTCTTAGTAAAACTGTACCTCTGCCTTACAAGCTTCGCAACCAGTAGAGTATCTTAGTTCTTTACACATTAGAAAGTCACATTCTGTTCACTTTACATATTGGAGACTTAAACACCAGTTGAAATATATGGAAAACAAGTTGAAAAGAATGCTGCTTGTGGTTTTCTTTCTGAAAAAAAAAAGGTTATTTAAAACAAGAGAAGGAAGAAGAAAAAGGAAAACTCAGGAAAACAGGGTTAAGATAAATCAATTATATATAAAAAATGAACAAAACCCATTCAGTATCTGTTAATTTTTCTTAAAACACTGTAGTTTTCTTAAATGAACCTTAGTACATGCACACAACCAACTGTTGCTAAATGCTATCTGCCAAAAAAATAACACATAAAAATACTGGAAAGCAGTAACAGAACACGAAGCATACTAAGAAGCAAATACTTAAACTTACACAAATAAAACCAGGGAAGGATTATACTATTAAAACTAAAATTTATTTACCCAGCAACTGCTTCTCCTTGCCTCAATTTCCACATTCTTACACCAAGGATACTAGTATTTATCTCTTGAAAATAATACCCAGAAGAATTAATTAGCTCATTATTGCCAGTAATTACAGCAGTCATTAAGTACTTTGAGATAACTGGATGAAAGTACCAGAAGTCCAATTAAAATGAGAATCCACTCAGGAAAGCAATAAGAGGAATGTGAGGCCTTGAACTTTTATCATGGGATCTCGTTTGGCCTTAGCTGGTAGCGACTGAAATTTGTGAGCACGCCCAGCTGCTTCGAGGGCTACAAGGAACAAGATAAGATTCCCTTGTACTACAAGGGTCAATGCGATGCCCAGAACTCAGCATCCCGCCTTCAGCGAGAGGAGCTGGTAGAGAAATAATCATCTCCCTCAGCTCAAAGGGAGCTTGGGGCTGCAAAAGTCACTCACCAACCTTCTCCCCTCCTTATGCTAAACAAAACCTCCCCCACTTCCCTTAGGCAGGATTTGCCCCACAGCCCTGCGAGAGTTTTTGAAAGCAGGGGTTTGTGGGATGGGGGCAAGAGCTGGGGAGGCGGCACTCCCATCTTCTCAGCCCTGTTTCTGTTTGCAGGTTCCAGCCACATTCTCTTTTCCCCTGAGCTTTTCCAGGGCCTCTGCCTGGCGGGTTATTTCTCCTGTTCCCCAGCTGCCTCCTGCTACCGCAGCTCTCTGCTCATACAGCACCTGGGGAGCAAAGGAGGGATGACCCCCTTCTCCATACCAGCAGGGAAATCTGTGCATGGAGGGTCCTTCCTGGCACAGGTCAGAGGGCCAGAGGAATGATTTAAGGCTGCAATTTTTGCAAGTAATGCCAAGGTGTGGCTATATTTGTGGAAAGCAAGAGCCAGCTGTGCCGGAGTGGAGAACGTCGCTCAGCGCGGCATCAACATTAAAACCCAGCAGCATTTTGATAGGAGACAAATTTTATTAAAACCATAAGAAGTAACCGTCCAATAGCTGGCTCTTGCATCTAGCGTATACACAGAAGAAAGAGCTGGCTTTGTGACAGCAAGCAAAATGCTTTCAGTCCTCGGCCCCAGAAACGCAGGCTTCCTCGCTCGCACAGTGTTCAATAGCTGCAAACACAGAGTTATGTTGCTAAATGTTAAGAGCTCAGCTGTTTACCAGAAGACTGTTTCCTCCCTGGAACACATGGTTTTGCTTAAAACAAGTTCTCCAAAAAAAAACCCCACTTTATTTCATTAGCGAGCGCAACATTATAATCCTAACAAACAAGTTGTACAGTCTCCCCTTGCTAGAACGGAACAGGAAAAGAAGACAAACCCCAACCTCTCAGTTTAACACTGGGGCAGAGATGTGCTCTGCCTAGGAAATACAGCAGCTTTGAGGTCTGGCGATTTAAAGATGAATCCCTTGCTCTGAAATGTATATCCCTTCATCCCTTGTTTTCATATTCCGGTTTGCTTTGAAAGCACAAGTGTGGAGTGGAAGCGAGAGGCTCGCGTGCTTCCCCAGCTTTACCAAGGGCTGGACAAATCACTGCCTTTCACTTCACAGGCTCAGCTTTCCTCTCTATAATAGGGAGGTGATGTTATTCCCCCCTTACAGAACCCACGTCCGAATCATTAAATGAAAATGTAGTACTCTCCTACCTTCTAAATGAAATTACACTGAAATTAGTGCATTTACATCAGCAGTTGATTTATCCCAGAGTATTATGGGGACAAAAGCAAGAGGTGCTAGAGTGAAAGTATATTTTAAATTAAGAGCCCTTGAACTCATCACATGCTGTGAGCTTGTGGAAGGTGAAAGGATGGCAAATTTCAGAACAACTTGGTCAGCCCAGCACTGTATTTACAATGTTCTGCTAAAAATGATCATTGTGTGATGAAGCTCAAGATAACATGGGAAATCTGTGCTGAAAGAATTACAGTTATTGTAACAACCTGGAAGAAGCATGCTGTTCACATTCCTCTTCTTTTGACTGTGTTATCCAATGGGAAAGTTCTTGATAAGCTTTATTGCACTGCAGAAGGTACAAACAACATGCTTTGAAATCTGCTGAGCTTAAACACGAAACTTATCTTTTCATTTGTTTCCTGAATTGTCCCACAGATACAAATCCACTGTCCACACTTGCTCGTAAGGAAGAAAATACAATTATTTCTCTTATGCTTCCCATTCCTTTGCTGGTTTTTTGTTTAGCATTTCTTAATTCAGAATAATTTTTTTTATGTGCTACAACATTCTTCCATATGCTGAACTGGGATATTTTGTTTGATGTCTCCAATCAAAATGTAAAGAGGGGGAAAAGTAACATTATTTTCTGGATTATTGGTTTTCATACTTCAAGATGTAAAGTGATTCCTTCAGAGGGGTCAGGCAGGAATTTGCTCTGTAAAAGAGAAATGTACTGAATTGAGAGGTTCTCAGTACAGAGGGTATTGGCCTTGACGGAGCTAATGGGACCCTGTTGTTCATAGGATAATACACTTAGCTAATCAACACAATCTGAGCTGTTTGCAGTTGTCATGGAAGAAAAAATTTCCACAGGAAATATAGGTTTGGTTGGGTTGTTTGGGTTTTTTTTTCTTTTTGTGCTTTTCTCTAAAAAGATCTTGTACTTTCTTGGCTTTTTGATGTGCTAGAGAAAGCAATGCCTTCCTGAGCTCTTTCCTTCTACACACAGATAAAAGTCAATCATTAACGACAAACACCAGAAGACAATTGATTCTAACCAGACTACTCTGTGTAAAACAATAGGGTTAAGCCTCAGTTCCTTACCTTCCTAATTTATGTAGGCTTATCAGTTCTCTTCCTAGAAGTTCCCTCATGAACCCTCACATTTCAATGTCCCTGAGTTTTCTTCTCTTGGTCTCAAGCAAGGGATGCATACGTCAGGCAGCCCCGGACCTGCTGTTCACATTCTCTGACTATCCATTGCGGGAGACCTGCAAGCCTTGGAGAAGGAACCATCAGCCCCTGATGGTGCTGTGCTATTAAAAACCACCAAGAGCAGGATGAAGGTGGAAGCTGTAGCAGCTCCTGGCAGCACACTTTTTCTCCCGGCGCTGTTAAGTTGCCTGAAGCCTCAGAAAGGTCAGTTCTGCAGAGCAGGGCTGTTTTATGAGCTGATTTGTGATATTTACTCCATCATCTTTTGCTATCTTGGATGCCTTCCCTTTGATCTCAGAATAGGGAGGGGGGAGGGATGCCAGGACTTGCAGCAGAGGTGGACACAAACAGCCCATCAGAGATGTCAGGGGAGGGCCGGTTGCCCAATCCAGCACAGGCACCACAATAAGGATGCAACCACCTGGGAGTAGAGCTTAAAAGTTTTCAGGAGGCTGGACCAGCTGAAAAAAAAAAAAGTTTCACCCTCTAGCAGGCCACAATGAGAGGTGAAAGTCATGGCTGGCACAATTCTTTGGCAGCAAGGGTACAATATTTTTTGACTGCCTGAGAATAAAGCTGATGTCTGTGGCTTAGAGGAGGATAGCACTGCCTGGTGGGTCGCAGAGGGAAGTCTCCATCCTGCCCACTTATGACAAAATACATTAATTACAGAGGCCTCACAGAGCCCAGGGCACAAGGAGGTACGGCAAGCATTACAGAGGGGAATTTTTAGTGCTTTGGAGAGAAGAAAAAAACATGCTGAATTGTGTCAGACAGCAAATCTCAGCTAACTTTTTAATGTGGCTTTCAGCTTTCAAAGATAAAACACTTTGTCTTTCTTTAGAGCTGAAGAAACCTTTAGGTAAGTTTTACAAGAACATAGAGGGCTTTTCTTCGATCAGAGAAGTAACAATTTCGAGGCTGACTTAACTCCTTTTTTGTCAACATTTATGTGACTGCAAATGTGTTGCTATTTAAGAACTGACTTCAAGAAAACAAAATGCAAAGTGTGAGGTGCACAAACAGCTTGACGTAATGACAGCAAGTTTGGGTCAGTTTTCACTGTTGTATATGTGATTAATAAACGTTCTGTACAGGTGCTTGGGCCCTGTAAAAAGAGGGTTGGCTGTGGTCACTCTGTGTGGTTCTGCAGGGCTAAGTCCTGAGTCCCAGGAGAAGCTTCCTTGGGTGACCAGGACACTGAGCTCCCCTGGACACAGAAAAATTAGTTAACTTAGCAGGGGTAAAAAAAAGAGTTATAACATCGACTTCATAACAAATCGTTGCAACACCAGCAACCCCTTGCTCCTGCTGCTGCCGCCTTGCAGGGTAAGCATCAGCCCTGTGTTTGGGAACGGACAGAAGGGACCGTGCCTGACCATGCTGGATGTGCTCCCGGTGTGCCTGCCGCCCACCTCCCTGGGAATGTCTTGGTGGTAACATCCCAAACAGCTGCTCTGGCCAAAAGTACGGTGCTGCTGGGCAAGGGGGGACGCGAAACTTAAAACACCGGAGTAAGTAGCGTAGCAAAAAGTCTGGCAGCTAGAAGTGCTGGTTGTCTTGGCAGCTACGCGTGTCTTTTTTCTTGTTTGCTCTGCTAGATGTAGGCATCTGAAGTCCTCCTGAAAAGAAACAGAAGTGCTGGAGCCTTCTGTGATTTTGCAGTTTGACGTTTCCTTTGTCCTCCTGCCCGTGGCATCGCCAAAGTTATAGATGTACAGACACACATGGCTATTTATATACCTCAGGAGTATAGAAATTAAATGTATTCTGTTTAGAACAGTAAAGCCATCCCAGCATATTTAGCCCCTACAAGAAAAAAATCTTTTAAAATTATTTGCTTCAAGGCGAATGTCTCTCTATCAACTTCCAAAAGGTAAGACACGTGTGGAAGATTCCCTGATCCTGTGCAAATGAGATGATCCAAGGGTGGACAGTGGGGGCCTGACACTACGATATGAAGAGCAACTGCATCTGTGCTTGCGTACGAGTATGCCACATCGGCGCAAAAAGGGCCTGTGGATTCCTCTGTTCCTTCTGGGTATTTCAATTAAAAGCTGAGGGGGAAGTCCAAGAAAATGCCTAAAATGGCTTGAGTCCTTCCTCATGATCTGGAAATGGAAGTCGGCAGTGACTAACTCCAGCCCAGCCACCAAACCCCTCCCTCCCTGACTCTGCATCGCTCCCTTCATTCCCAGCTCCAATCCTGCATTTGCAAACAGTCGGCAGTGGAAACAGTGAAGCAGCCTGGCTTCGAATGCCAAGAACACACGAGCAGTATGTGACTTCAGCAGTGACCGTCATCCACCCGTCCCAGTGTCTAACCTAGGCAGAAGTGATTGAAATCTGATGGGGACAAGTCTTGATTATAAACAGAGGGGTGATTTTAAAAGAGGCTGCCGCCAAGCCTGAAAACAAAGCCCAGTTAAATCCTACCATTGACTTAAATTGGCTTCAAACCAGGCCTCTAACATCTTCTCCAGTAAAAAAAATTACGAATGCTTGTTTATAAATTTTTAAGCCAGTTTAGGCGATATCTTCTGGCTTCCTCATGAAGCTAATAGATGACAATATCCATAAAGAATAAGGTTAACTAACTGAGTGGTCAGGAAAGCTGCATCCCATAGTCATTCACAGTGTGATCAGCTCTGTAGTAGGTGTTTTTCTGCTGCTAATTCAGTTTTGGTTATGCGATTGACCTGGATTTGAAAGCATCTGTCCCAAAAGAAGAGTCACCTGGACGTAAGGAGCTGCAGAAATGTGTGTTCTCATGGTGGGTGACTCCATGGGCACCAGCCAAGTCCTTCTCTCTCCATTTACTCCCATCCAGCACCACGCATACAGCCTCAGCCCTTCTGTTCCAGGTTTCTAGCCCTCTGGGTGCAGATTCCCAACGGAGAGGCTTTTTTTTTTTTTTTGTGGGATTTCAGCTGTCACTTTCCTTCCACCACGCATGCATCTCACATTAAAGACTTATCCTTCATGTGGTACCTGCCCCATGGGAGGCGTGATCTTTCCTGTTATCCAGGGACTATAATGCAAAAGTAAAGAGGAGAATTGGGTGCTCATGATCCCAGCAATGTGTTACTCAAAATCTTACAGTTAAAAATCTCACCTCTTCCAGTTTACGTGGTGGCAACTCTTTTATTTAGGACTTGGAAAGAGTCAGAGCTCTGCATACTCATGAGTGCAGTCTGCGTGAGGATAAATCATCCAGTGTGGGGCCTAGGATGCCCTGTGCTCTCTTCCTTGGTGGTGCAGCATGGAGAAAGATGTCCTTAACCAGTTTGACTGCTTCTGAGATTAAGCGCTCCCCACCCCTCATTCAGAAGTGCAACAGGGCGTCTTTGGGAGATGCTGGAGACCAAACATGCTTGGAGATTACTTTATTCACAGGATGTGAAAGGTGTCGACTGGAGAGCTGCAGAGCTGAACTGCCTGCATATGCCTTCCCCAACTTTACTGCTGCCCTCAGGTTTGTGACCTCAGTGACTATTTGATAGCGTAAACCTACCCTGGATATTCCCTGCAGGTGTGATTAAAAAGGATGAGCAGATGAAGGCACACCTGAGCAAGGATATTGCTAAACTAATTCATTATTTTTACTGGGCTAATTAAGGCCAGACCAATGAAGTGATTGCGCTGAGATCATGATTAAGATCAAATCAATAAATCAATAGATTCAAATGATTGGTCATCAGATTGTATGTCCGTCCATCAAAATGATTTGTGAAGTTGCCACTGAAGGTATTACTTACATTTAATCTTGTCTCAGGAGATTTCAAGGAGGAGGCAGAGCATTTTCAAGCTAAAACCCCAGCAAGCTCTTCAGCAGATGAGGTGACCCCCCAGGTAAAGAATCATAGAATCATAGAATCATAGAATCGCCAGGTTGGAAGAGAGACCCACCGGATCATCAAGTCCAACCATTCCTGTCCTTAAGAACGTAGGTCTTTGAAGGATATGAGGATATATATCCTCCATTCAAAGGATCTGTCTCCCCCTCTTTGAAGGAGAAGTCCAGTCTTTGGATTTTTTGCCAAACTATATGACCCAGGTCATGCAGTCATCTTATCTTGGCTCTGTTTGGGGAAGTAACATGATAGGTATCTCCATGGTAACTTTCCTTCAATACATCTTCCTTAAATCTTAAGCATATTTTAAATGTATTTGTCCATACTTACTGTCCACATATTCCCCATTTCACAAATGGTCCAGTTTTCCAACACTGCCAAAGCAGGAGTGGTTAGGGTCAGCCCAGCTACTTCTGAATAATGCTGCTTTCAGCTCTGAAGGCTGCCACCCTAACTAATTTACAACTTAATTACAGTAGTAAAAGGGTATTTTTTCAACCAACACACCCATTCACCCATTTATACCAACAGAAAATCTGAAAAACAAGAAGTGAGGGGATCAGTTCATGAAAACAAAGGTGAAAATAAGCAATATTGTTTCATCTGCATCATTCCTTGGAGGTTTTAATTCATGTCTATATTTCTTCATTGTGCTGAGCACAGTATTGCAGGTTTCCTCGGGGTGCACAGCCTGGAGTCTGACATGGTCCTGGAGTGGCCTACAGCCTCCCCAGCCAGGTGAGAGCTTTCAATTGAGTTTACTTCATCTTCCTCTGCACGGGGTTACCCAGTGAAAGGCAAGGAGGTGATGTTGGTGTTTCTATTTTGAGGAAGGGATGATACAAAAGAAGCACATTTCCCACGTCATTATCATTTGTATAGGGGTAATTGCTGCATAAATCAGCCTTGGGTTCCAGCTGTAGGGCTAGCAGGCCAGTCGTGAACCCTGGTGTTCTGAATCATAGAACCATAGAATAGTTTAAGTTGGAAGGGACCTTAAAGACCATCTAGTTCCAACCCCACCACCCTGAGCAGGGACATGTCCCACTGGACCAGGCTGCCCCAGGCCCCATCCAACCTGGCCTTGAATGGTACTTGACATCCACGTCCCTTGCAAGTACTGTCATTGGTGATATAACTGGTGATTATATTATAATATAATAAAATACAGACATGTATCAGAGGAAGCCTTGCTGGCAAAGCAGATGCTGATCTTGCAGTGGAGGTAATGGAAGTACAACACGCTTTCAGTTGAACTCAGCTCTCAGAAAAATATCTGGTATCCTTCTCAACACCCTTTCTCCTTGTGTGTTTTTCTCATGCCAGTTTCTCCTCCAGTGTTGTCAACAGTTGCTAAAATACTGGGAACTTTCTCATGGAAAAGAGTTGGGGAACTAACTTGGGTAAATTTTTTCACTTATTCTCATGGCTTCTGACCTAAAACTATGAAACACAGTTATATTAATCAGCATGAGCCAACAATGCGCACTCACAGCACGAAGGGTCAACCGTATCCTGGGCTTGATCAGAAGAACCGTGACCAGCAGGCTGAAGGAGATGATTCGGCCCCTCTGCTCTGCTCTTGTGAGACCTCACCTGGAGTGCTGCGTTCAGATCTAGAGTCCTCAGCACAGCGGGGACATGGATCTGTTGGAGTGAGTCCAGAGGAGGCCACGAAGAATATCAGAGGGCTGGAGCACCTCCCCTACGAGGACAAGCTGAGAGAGTTGGAGTTGTTGAGCCTGGAAAAGAGAGGGCTCTGGGGAGACCTTATAACAACCTTCCAGTACTTAAAGAGGACCTACAGGAAAGATGGGAAAAAGCTTTTTAGCAGGGCCTGTTGTGGCAAGACAAGGAGCAATGGTTTTAAACTAAGGCAGGGCAGGTCTGGACTGGATAAAAGGAAGGCATCTTTTACAATGAGGGTGGTGAAACACTGCCACAGGTTGCCCAGGGAGGTATTGGAGGCCACATCACTGGAAACATTCAAGGTCAAGTTGGATGGGGCTCCGTGCAACACGATCAAGTTAAAGATGTCCCTGCTTCTGCAGGGGGAGTGGACCAGACGACCTGTTAAGGTCCCTTCCAACCTAAATCAGTCTATGATTGTATTGGACCTTTAAAATTTTCTCAGGATCAACTCTTTTTGCGGCCTATTTTCTTTGCACAACTTCCACTCCAAGCAAGGGTCAAAATGTATTTGAATTCCCAATTCATGGAGGCTCCAGGCTTGCTGGTAACATGATGAAGGCTTTCTACATTTCTTTGTCACCGATGTGAATTATAGCATGCCTGAGGTGAAATGGGGGCCTTAAAAATAAAAAATGTTAAATGTAAAATAAAAGATGCTCTGGTTCCCCTTTGTAGAGACAGCACAAATCAGAAGGTGAGCTCTGCACGGTGCTCTGCTAGAAAGCAATTTCCTGATTTAGGGTGATATGTAGCTAAGGATTTTGACTGATCCCATCTATATGTATATTCAGTCTTGCCAAGATGCTATTAGTAAGCACACCTGAAATTTGAATGTCTTGTTTTATTTTATAAAGCCTCTTTTATATTATTTTGGGGAGAGTTATCTGTGCTATTTGCAGTCCGACACAGCTTTGGGTCACCTGCAGGTTTAACAAACCTAATCTTTCTTCTTTCAGGCACATAATTTAAATAAAAGGCATATACGGGCCTGTGCCTGGGCTGCATCCTGGCTCACCCTCAGTCAGTGCAGCCTTTCATTTTGAAAATGAACCTCTGCTAAAGACATGAATAGCACAGGGGTTAGCTGTCCTGCTTTCATCCAGTGAGCTTCTCTGCCTGGTTTAGGAGAGCATCGCACGAGGCCATGTCAGAGCCTGGCTGGAAATGAGCTGCAGCATATCTGGAGCTTCTCCTTTCACCTCAAAGCTTGCTGCTGGCCTACTTTAAGTGGAAAGTCAGTCCGTTTGGTGTAGAATCATAGAATTGTTAATGTTGGAAAAGACATCTAAGATTATCCAGTCGAACCACCAACATAATACCAACATGCCCACTAACCCATGTCCTGAAGCACCACAACTACACATCTTCTGAACACCTCCAGTGATGGAGACTCCACCACTTCCCTGGGCAGCCTGTTCCAATGTTTGACTACCCTTTCAGTAAAGNAATTTTCTCAGGATCAACTCTTTTTGCGGCCTATTTTCTTTGCACAACTTCCACTCCAAGCAAGGGTCAAAATGTATTTGAATTCCCAATTCATGGAGGCTCCAGGCTTGCTGGTAACATGATGAAGGCTTTCTACATTTCTTTGTCACCGATGTGAATTATAGCATGCCTGAGGTGAAATGGGGGCCTTAAAAATAAAAAATGTTAAATGTAAAATAAAAGATGCTCTGGTTCCCCTTTGTAGAGACAGCACAAATCAGAAGGTGAGCTCTGCACGGTGCTCTGCTAGAAAGCAATTTCCTGATTTAGGGTGATATGTAGCTAAGGATTTTGACTGATCCCATCTATATGTATATTCAGTCTTGCCAAGATGCTATTAGTAAGCACACCTGAAATTTGAATGTCTTGTTTTATTTTATAAAGCCTCTTTTATATTATTTTGGGGAGAGTTATCTGTGCTATTTGCAGTCCGACACAGCTTTGGGTCACCTGCAGGTTTAACAAACCTAATCTTTCTTCTTTCAGGCACATAATTTAAATAAAAGGCATATACGGGCCTGTGCCTGGGCTGCATCCTGGCTCACCCTCAGTCAGTGCAGCCTTTCATTTTGAAAATGAACCTCTGCTAAAGACATGAATAGCACAGGGGTTAGCTGTCCTGCTTTCATCCAGTGAGCTTCTCTGCCTGGTTTAGGAGAGCATCGCACGAGGCCATGTCAGAGCCTGGCTGGAAATGAGCTGCAGCATATCTGGAGCTTCTCCTTTCACCTCAAAGCTTGCTGCTGGCCTACTTTAAGTGGAAAGTCAGTCCGTTTGGTGTAGAATCATAGAATTGTTAATGTTGGAAAAGACATCTAAGATTATCCAGTCGAACCACCAACATAATACCAACATGCCCACTAACCCATGTCCTGAAGCACCACAACTACACATCTTCTGAACACCTCCAGTGATGGAGACTCCACCACTTCCCTGGGCAGCCTGTTCCAATGTTTGACTACCCTTTCAGTAAAGAAATTTTTCCTAATACCCAATGTAAACCTTCCCTGGCACAACTCAAGGCCATTTCCTCTTGTCCCATCACTTGTTACTTGGGGGAAGACACCAGCACCCACCTCGTTACAATCTCCTTTCAGGTTCTTGTAGACAGTGATAAGGTCTCCCCTCAGCCTCCTTTTCTCCAGGTTAAACAACTCCAGTTCCCTCAGCCACCCCTCATAAGACTTGACTTGATCTGGCTGCTTCATTGCTATCACACGGATGTTTACAAATAGATTTATTATTTGTTCCAGAGAGTTAAAGTTAAGCTGATGGCCTCTAATTCCCTTGGTCCCTCTTATCTTCCCTTTTCTGTTGATGGGAACTTTTTTGCCCTTTTTTAATCTTGGGGTGCCTTGATGTGTCTCTCACAAGTTTCCCAAATTAACCACCTACTGCTCTGAGGTAATAGTCAGTGCTGGGTGAAGTTCCTACTGCACAATGAGACTGAAAACATTTACCTCATCTGGATGCTCTCTAACACTTTCTTTCTTCCAGACTTGCATCTCATTCCTTGTCTTGGCTGGCCCCTCAGCAGCAATTTATTCACTGAAGACTGATAATGAAAGAAAGTATTAGACATTTTCACTTTATTGACAGTATTTATCAATAGTATTTGCTATTTATTGAGTAGCAGAGCAACACTTCTTCTTACTCATCTTATTGCAGCATGAGATTAAGTTCTCTGTGAAATGTGGCCTGTGCTGGAGTCAGGAGCATCCAATGCTCTTTTTTAACTGGTTCACAACAGGGAAGATTTTGTGGAGCCAAGCTGGTTCACTCTGGCCTCTGCCAGGTTTTTAATAATTTTTTAAAAAGTTCTTCTGGGCTCATTCTCAAATAGAAATCTGGGCTAGCAAAGACACTGAGGTCACCTCCCTTCCCCAGCTGTTGCTTTAAGTCCAGGTGACTCCGTGACTGCCCTAAAGCCCTATTTCTGAAGGACTTTCCCAAGATCCAAAAATCCTGCATCTGCCCAATGACTTTTTCTTCAAGGGGGTCAGCAGGGAGGACCTTGCCTTTGCAACCTCCTGCCGGCACCCCCAAACGGTCACTGCAAAGGACAACCCTGACTCCTCTTTCTGGGTGGTTGTTCTTCGCCTGGCACCATGGATGCTGGCGATGCTCTCAGATGCTGAGGCTCCCCTGCATCATTTTGGAAGACCTGTTGCTATGGCAACTGTGTGCAGCTTTATGATCTGTTTGTTGTCCACTTATTTCAACCAGAAATGCTTCTGGAGCTTTTATATTTTTGGGGGGGGCTATTTCAAATCACTAGTGGGTGGTTTGTAATTCAAGAGGGGAATGAGACACCATGAGGAAAAACTTTCAGAAACCTTTGTGGTTGACTGCTCCATTCATTTATTTTTTTAAATGATTAACAGAGACTTTTTGACAATCTTATAACCATTCTTTGTCATTGTCACAGTGCTCTGGCAACACCGGGGAGAAAGAGAAAAATCTCAGCGTTACTCCTTGGTTTGGATGCAAAACCCACCAAATCTCTCCTTATGATCCAGCCAGGGCAGCCTGTGCCAGGGAGAGGAGGGACAGGGCTGCCCGGGCATTCCCCTGCCTTGATTCCTGGGGAACTGGCAGGAGCCCAGTAGGATGGGCTGGGAGCTCTTCAGAGCCTGTAGCCCAAAGTGAATTTTGGCCTGGAGCAGATTTGTGGGTGGCCACAGGGGGTAGCCACCTCTTGGTGCTCCCAGCTCAGTGAGGGGACAGACAGAAAGGAGAAGTAATGAAGATGAAGCATTGGAGTGTGCAAGTGGTAATTTCACCTACTTTTGCTCACGTGCAGATATCATGGAGGGACATTTCAGACTTTGATAATCACTCGTTCTGGATAAGGAGTTACCTGCTCTTACCTGCCAACTTGAAGCACTTCTGATCCAATGACCATTTTAACAAAGGATCTTGACTTGCATCTGCATCCTTCTTGACCTGCTCCTCACCAGGGTTACTGTATCTGTTCGTCAGAGAGAGTTTTTATTCCTTGCCTTCTGCATGTTCCTCCAGCTGCTCTGACCCTCACCAGCCACAGCAGCTCCCCAACAATCCCCCAAGCATCTCCTTTTCAGCACATCTTAGGAGGTGAAGAGCTGTTCAACTTTGACAACTGGTAGTACTTATGCATTTAATACTAATATTTTAGGGAGGCGTTTGCTTTCAAAGGCATTGAAATATCTCTCCTTGCCTTCAATGCATTTCAAACCTTCACATCCAGGTACTGACATGGGAAGAGCCATTTAGTTGGGAAGTCATGGTTTGCTCTGTAGGTTTGGGATTTTCAATCTGATTTCTCAACATGCGGTTTAATAAGAGCTACGGGGTGACTAATAATAAAAGATGGACAGATATGAAACCAAGAGATTACTGGGGAGAAAAAATGAACTCCGCACATAATGCCTTCAAGTAAAGAAAACAAGCACTATGGGTTTAGTTGTGGTTTCGTTTAGTTTGGTTACTAGCATTAACTCATTCTGAACAGTCAAAATAAACTGCTTTCTTTTTAAACATTTTTATTTATGGAGCACGGCATGATGCTCTTGGATTTGGTCTTCTGAAATGTAGCAGCAATCTTTAAAAAAGCTGCTTAAATGGTAAAGGCCTTCCTAGGTACTTCCTCAACAGGCTGTGATAAACTCTTCGGTTTTATGGACAAAACCAAAATGCTGGGAATCTGTTTGCTTGATTTCCTCTGGAAAGGACACTTTCACCTAGCTCTCGGTGTTGGTGTGGTGGTGGGAACAGCTCTGGGACAAGAGATGGAGGGGTAGGCTTGCACCCAGTACCACAGGAGCAGGAGAGCTAACTGGGATGCTCCTCTCCTCCCTGGGTGTGGGCACAGTTGTGGTGGGAACGGTGGGGTCACAGCAGCTCACACAACTAAGGACATTTTTCTGAAGGTTCCACTGGAGGCAAAAAAAAAAGAGTCTGTGTTGTTCACCGTTTGTGGTCAGAGCCAACCCTTTGCAGGCAGCTTCACTCGATGCCGCTGAGCTTGTTGGTGATTGCAGCCCACCCCAAGCCCACCTTGTCCTCCAAGTGCCAATTGTGATCCTGTAGGGTGATGCTCAACTGTAGGATGATGGGTGTCGAGACCAGCTCCTTGAAGGAAGTCTCTTCCCTATTTACACCAGCCAACACCTGGCAGAATCATGTAATCATAGAATCAGCAGGTTGGAAAAGACCCACCAGATCACTGAGTCCAACCATTCCTATCAAACACTAAACCATGCCCCTCAGCACCTTGTCCACCAGTCCTTTAAACACCTGCAGGGAAGGTGACTCAACCACCTCCCAGGGCAGCCTCTGCCAGTGCCCAATGACCGACCAGAACCCAATAACCCTTTCCATGGAAAATTTTTTCCTAATGTCCAGTCTGAACCTCTCCTGATAGAGCTTGAGGCCACTCCCTCTTGTCCTGTCCCCTGTCACTTGGGAGAAGAGGCCAGCTCACTCCTCTCCACAACCTCCTTTCAGGTAGTTGTAGAGAACAATGAGGTCTCTCCTCAGACCTGATGGCTGAACTCCCCCTCAGGACAGCCTCCACCTGCAAATGGGAATGTGGATTGCTATCCAGAGGGATCTTGAGAGGTGGGCCTGTGTGAACTTCATGAAGTTCAGTGAGGCCAAGTGCAAGGTTCTGCACCTGGGGTCAGGGCAATCCCAGGCACAATTCCAGGCTGTGAGGATAATAGTTTGAGAGTAGCCCTGAGGGGAAGGACTTGGGTGTGCTGGTGGATGAGAATCTCAATGTGAACTGGCAATGTGTGCTTCCACCCCAGAAAGACAACTGTATCCTGGGCTGAATCAAAAGAATTGTGACCTGCGTGTTGAGGGAGGTGATTCTGCCCCTCTACTTGGCTCTTGTAAGACTTCACCTGGAGCGCTGCATTCAGTTCTGGATTCCTCAGCAGAGGGAGGATGTGGATCTGTGAGAGTGAGTCCAGAGAAGCACTACAAAGATAATCAGAGGGCTGGAGAACTTCCCACATGAGGACAGGCTAAGAGAGCTGCGGTTGCTCAGCCTGGAAAAGATAAGGCTCCAGAGAGACCTTATAGTGACCTTCCAGTTCTTAAATGTGCCTACAGGAAAGCTGGGAAGGGGCTCTTTATCAGGGAGTGCAGGGATAAGGCAAGAGGTAATGATTTTCAGCTGAGAGAGGGGGGATTTAGGTTAGATATGAGGAAGAATTTTTTTCCTATGAGAGTGGTGAGGCACTGACACATGTTGCCCAGGGAAGCTGTGGCTGCCCCATCCCTGGAGGTGTGCAAGGCCAGGCTGGATGAGCCTCTGAGCAACCTCATCCAGTGGGAGGTGTCCCTGCCCATGGCAGGGGGGATTAGAACTGGATGATCTTTAAGGTCCTTTCTAACCCAAACTGTTCTATCATTCTTTGATTCTATGTCAGTCTTCTCACCTTGCTGCGTGTTTGAGACTGAAGCCAAGCATTGCCTGTCGGAGAGAAAAGAAACAAAATACTGAGATGGCACAGAGATGCTCAAACAAAACGTTGTGTTAAGTTGCTGGGCAGCACAAACACAAATCATAGAATCACCAGGTTGGAAGAGACCCACCGGATCATCGAGTCCAACCATTCCTAGCGGCTGGACACCTAGGATAACTAGGACTGGTCTGAGGTGCTTCAACTGAGGGGCCCTGATGTACATCAGCAACTTGAAGGGTAATGGTGGGTGCTTTCAAAACCTATGAACAAGGTTTGCAGGGAGCAGTGTGTAGTATTTATCCTCTCTGAAGAAGGCAACGATCAAAAATCACCTCCCTGTTCTGGTGACACCGCATTGACTTTTGGGAGTCTGCTTCTACCAGCTGTGAGCATGCTCAAGTTGTCCCAGATGTTATTAAACAGCTATTCCAGGCACTCTGGCTGGTTGTACTTGTTAATGACAAGATTATTAGCATCAGAGGAAATCCTGACTTTTGCTAGGAAGAATGTAAACAACTGCTGTTCGCAAAAGAGCTGCTTCGTTCAGCATCCAGGAAAGGAAAAAAAAAGTGGAAAAAAAAAGCCTCTCAGAAAAAAAACCCCTACAAATGGCTTCTGCTCACCACCATCCTGCTCCAAAGCAGAGGGCTTGAAGACTGTTTCAGGACAAACAATATGGAAAAGGCATAAGCTTGAATGCAACATTTCACATCAAAAATACTTGCATGCAGGTTTAGATGTCACCTCACCCTGAAGCCAGTCTCCACTCTTCGTCACTCAAGCCTGAAGCATCGTTTCCATACATATGTTTATAACAGAAGTTATAAGTGGACACGGTGCTCCATGAGCTCCCAGAAATTTGGAATGTCTGAAGGACTGAAAATATGAGAAATGTTGAAATCATTGCCGTCCACAGTCCCATCCTGGAATTACCACCCCCTGCCACGATCCATTGGCAGAGCTCAGTACCGTGGCTCAGCATTGCCCTTACTCTACTACTACGAAGAAAAGGAGTAAGGGTGAAAAATCCCTGTCCTACTGTAGGGACTTGAAAGAGCAACAATTGAATTCAGGACAAAACAATCAATTATCACATCCTTGAAGGTTTTTTTTCCTTTCCTCTTACAAATAGCTTGTCTTCAATTTGACAAGCAACCATCTTCTGGACTTCGCTGAAGGACCCAATTTCAAACTATTATTCCCAGCTCAACCCCAAATCACCACTTAATTGGGCTGAGCCATGTGCTCTCCCTGCAACAGCCACTGAGATGTTTGCTTTCTGGAGCTACAGGTGGGTTCTGGAGTGATGTGTGCAGAATGTCCAGGAGTGGATGGCAATGGCTCTGGACAGGGCAGGTTCTGCAGTTGTTACTAATCCCAGTTTTCACGGCACAGAGGGGCATGAAAGAGCCTGGAAGAGCCAGGGGTTGCTGTTCAGAGCAGAGGACACGTCTCCCATCCACACCCTTTAGCAGCACACGTGCTGAGCAGGGAAATTATTTGCAGAATGCTGCTTGTGGCAGACCTCGATGATGAGTGTGTTTGTCCCCTGACTGCCTGGAGACCTCTCACTTCTGGCGTCACTTATGGGATCAGGACAAAGCAGGGATGAGATGTGATGCTGCAGTCTGGTCCCTGAGCAAATATCTCTAGGCTCAGCTCCTCCGGAACAACTTGGGAACATCTTAAACCCAAATATCAGCCTGCAGCCAATGGTATGGGCAGCAGGTGAGCAGGCTGCAGAACTCAACAGGATTTCATGCTGCCTCAAGCTCTCCCCTACCCTGTGATCCCTGTTTTAGTGTTTTTTCTGAGCAAGGCTGACTCCACAGCTCTTTTTACTCCTATTCAAGTTTACTGCTTTCAGAGCTGTTGAATCCCTCTGCTTTTCTAGAGAACAGCAGTAACCAACGGCAGGAGATACGGCTGTCACAAAATTGCATGGGCTTTGGGTGGCCTGGAGGTAGTCAAGAGACTCCCTAATAAGACCTCCCAGGCAGGGATTCATTCTCCTATTGACCTTATGTCATCTAGTAAGTCCACGGTGGTGCCCCACCATGCCAGATAGGCTCAGGGCATCACAGAATCATAGAATCACAGAATAACAGTTTGGGTTGGAAGGGATCTTAAAGATCACCCAGTTCCAACCCGCCATGGGCAGGGGCACCTCCCACCGGATCAGGATGCCCAAGGCCACATCCAACCTGGCCTTGAACACCTCCAGGAACGGGGCAGCCATAGCTTCCCTGGGCAACCTGTGCCAGTGCCTCACCTCTCTCATTGTGAAGAAATTTCTCCTTATGTCTAGTCTAAATCTGCCCCTCTCCAGTTTATACCCATTTCCCCTAGTCCTATCACTACAGCCCTTTGTAAGCAGCCCCTCTCCAGCTTTCTTGTAGCCCCTTCATGTATTGGAAGGTCACTATAAGGTCTCCTTGGCGCCTTGTCTTCTCTGAGAAGGTCATGCCAGACCCATAGGTAGATCTTACCTCTTGTGGCTTTGCTGTACCCACACTGCTGCTGCTGCATAAAACATAGCCAGGAGATGGGCAAGACCATGGTGTAGGTGGTGGGAAGGCTCCAGCGATGGCAGAGCAGCCTGCTCCTCGCTCTGCTGCAGCTGCCTGGGGTTGCACAGCTCCAGGGTGATTCATCCCAGACCAGGAGTAATTGGTGTTTGTTGCTCAAAAGCCGAGCCCTGAAACTTGTTTTATCACATACGGCGTTTCCCGCTACACGACATGCAACTTTTGCAAAGTGCTCTGCTCAGTGTCGGTGCTGAAGCAAAGCCCTTAGCGACCTTCTGGTCCCAGCAGTGAGTGTGGGTCCTGGGGAAGGAGTAGGCAAAACAGAGCTGGAAAGAACAAGCAAATTACTTTCACTTGCTCAAGGAAAAAAAATGCAGTAAAAGGAAGTGAATAATTTAAAGCAGCAGGATCCAAAGTGAGTTCCTTTGTTACAGAAAAGCCTGAATCATCTACTGGGATGATAAGGAGGCTGCAAGTGCCCTGTGTCAGAAACGGCGTGGCCAGCAGGACCAGGCAACTGATCCTCCTCCCGTACTCAGCACTGCTGAGGCTGCACCTCAAATCCTGTGTTCAGTTTTGGGCGCCTTGCTATAAGAAAGACACTGAAGTCCTGAAGCGTGTCCAGAGAAGAGCAATGGGACTAGTGAAAGGACTGGAGAACAAGTTATGAGGAGTGGCTGAGAGCGCTGGGGTTGTTTGGCCTGGAGAAGAGGAGGCTGAGAGGAAACCTTATTGCTCTCTACAACTACCTGAAAGGAGGTTGCAGAGACGTGGGTTTTGGTCTCTTCACCCAGGGGACAGGACAAGAGGGAATGGCCTCTAGCTCCACCAGGGGAAGTTTCGATTGGACATTATGAAAAATTTCTTCACAGAAAGGGTTCTAAAGCACTGGCAGAGGCTGCCCAGGGAGGTGGTTGGGTCACTATCCCTGGAGGTGTTTAAAAGGCAGGTAGATGAGGTGCTCAGGGACATGACTGAGTAGTGGATAGTACGGTTGGAGTTGATGATCTCAAAGATCTTTTTCAACCTAATGATTCCATGAAATGATGGCGGGGAAATCTTTCCATGCAAGAAGATGCATATGCTGATAGCAAAACAAGTAATCTAGGCTTTGCTAACTGCTTGCTGTGGTTTTATCAAACAGGGCTTCTTGCTCAGAGCTGAGAAAATGATTGCCCTAGGGCTGCCTTTCCCTAGTGAACTTCCACAGAACTTGAAGGACTGACAAGTCCAGGCTCTGACATGCTTTAAGAGGAAGATAATCCTACAGAGAACATGTTCCACCGAAAACAATTAGTATCAAATGTTTTAAGGTGCTTGGTTGCCTAAAAATGTTGGTGGATTTGTTTTCAGAGCCAGATGTTTTGCCCACAGGTGCCTGGAAACTTTTATCAGAGTGTTTTTCTCCTTGCATCACTGCTTCAATCACTGACCCTGAAAAAATCATAGCCAGAAACGAACAGGTAGAGGTTGCAGTGATTGTAGTGCTCCTGATGGGAGGCTCCAAGTAGGTGCTCTTGAAGAGTACCTGGTGTTCCTATATGAGACTTCCTATACTGTTAACAAGTCCCCAGAAAGGGTTTGCAGCACGGGCCCCTTGAGCATGGTACAGAATCACACAGAACTGCAGAATCACCAATTCGGAAAAGACCCATCGGATCATGGAGTCCAACCATTCCTATCAAACACTAAACCATGCCCCTCAGCACCTCATCCACCCGTGCCTTAAACACCTCCAGGGAAGGTGACTCAACCACCTCCCTGGGCAGCCTCTGCTAGTGCCCAGTGACCCTTTCCGTGGAAATTTTTTTCCTAATGTCCAGCCTAAACCTCCCCCGGCAGAGCTTGAGGCCATTCCCTCTTGTCCTAAGTGCATTTGCGGGGCTCGCTTCCCCATGCCAGCAGCCACTCATATTCTACAATTTGCTGTAGCCTCCAAATCATCTCCAAAGGGGATCCTGCATTCCCCTCATTGGTGATTCAGCAGTGAGGAGTCTACCACTCTTAGTACAATGCCAAGCCCTGCATCAGGTTGTGAAGCTCTCACCCCAGAACCCAGATTTATGGGTTGGCAAAAGGCTGGACCTGCCATACTCTTCTCTAGTTGTAAACCAGGGAGCGCTTAAAGAAACAGAATGATAGAACAGTTTGGGTTGGAAGGGACCTCAAAGGTCATCCAGTTCCAATCCCCCTGCCATGGGCAGGAACACCTCCCACAAGACCAGGCTGCCCAAGGCCTCATCCAGCCTGGCCTTGAACACCTCCAGCAATGGGGCAGCCACAGCTTCCCTGTGCCTGTACCTCACCACCCTCATGGTGAAGAAATTTCTCCTTATGTCTAGTCTAAATCTGCCCCTCTCCAGTTTATACCCATTTCCCCTCATCCTATCACTACAAGCCTTTGTGAGCAGTCCCTTCCCAGCTTTCTTGTAGGCCCTCTTCAGGTCCTGCAAGGTCACTATGTCTTCTCAGAGCCTTCTCTTCTCCAGGCTGAGCAACTCCAACTCTCTCAGCCTGTCATTTAGTGCTGGTGCAGTGCATCTCTTGTTTGAGCTCCAGCATCTCCACAGATTCCAGTGGACATCTTCGTGGTGATGTTTTCAAACTTCATCTCAGTATAATGAAAGACTGAACATTCAATTTATTAAAGGAAATAATCACAGCTCCTGGAGCTGAGATTTTAGTTTCATCACCTTGCTCCAGGAGTTGGGACCTTGGCACAGATTGATAGTGCCTCCCTCTTAATCCAGCACCGGCAAGAAGAAAGGAAGAAAATGCTCGTTTCACAGCAAACCAAAGAGAAATAATTTTGGGGCCCTGTTCCTACATGAGATTCAAAGAGCACTGATGCATCAAGGCCTTAAGAATGGGGTTTTTTTCAGAGGTCAAGTGCACACCCCCAGCACGGAATGAGCAGAATAAAAATTGGCATTAAATTCTGTGTAACTAAAACCTTGATTCAGAGTCACTGTGAGCGAAAACCCTAGAGAACATGAAACACGGTTAGAGTTGTACTACAAGGCTTTAGCTTTTTTTTTCCCTTCTACCCCTCTGGTGCCTGATGTTCCTGCAGTTAATTTAGTCTGTTTTTTTTCTAACAGTATGTGAGCAGAAGGAGGGGAAGCAAACTGAATTTTTAGTGTTCCTCGTATCCAAATTGTACAAGTAAGAGCTTACATCTCAGCCCCAGCATGAATCTTACATTCTGGATAATCCCTGAAAAATACCCCAAGGTGAATATTTTGGGGAGGAAATAAAGGTGTGCAGAGGGCCCTGTGCATTGCAGCTGTCAGGCGAGGAGCAGGGCCCTGTGCAAGGATGCTGGATGTGGCACTGGCAGCAGGCGGCTGCCTGGAGGCCTCCCAGAGGGATGGGAAGATGCTACTCAGAACAGACAGCTGAGGATGGGAAGTCACCCATAAATTACAATCATAGAATCATTAAGGTTGGAAAAGACCTCTAAGATCATCAAGTCCAACCATCAGCTCAACAACACCATGCCTGATAAACCATTTCACAAAGCGCCTCATCAAAATGTTTTTTTCAACGCCTCCAGGCATGGTGACTCCACCACTTCCCTAGGCAGCTTGTGCCAATGCTTCACAACTCTTTTGGTAAAGAATTTTTTCCTGATATCTAATCTGAACCTCCCCTGGTGCAGCTTGAGGCCATTTCCTCTTATCCTGTCACCTGTCACTTGGGAAAAGAGACCAAAACCCACCTCGCTACAGCCTCCGCTCAGGTAGTTGTAGGTAGTGATAGTTGCCCTCAACCTCCTCTTCTCCAGCCCAAACAACCCCAGCTCCCTCAGCTGCTCCTTGTAAGACTTGTGCTCTAGGTTCTTCACCAGCTTAGTTGCTCTTCTCTGGATACACTCCAGGACCTCAACATCCTTCTTGCAGCAAGGGGCCCAGAACTGAACACAGGATTCGAGGCGCGGTCTCACCGATGCTGAGTATAGGAGGACCTCCATGTTCCTGTTGGCCATGCTTTCTGATCCAAGCAAGGATGCCTGGGCACACTGCTGGCTTGTGTTCAGCCACTGTCAACCAACACCTTCAGGTCCTTCTCCTCCAGGCAGCTTTCCAACCACTCTCCCCAAGCCCGTAGCCCTGCACAGGGTTGTTGTGTCCCAAGTGCAGGACCCAGCGCTTGCCCTTGTTGAATCTCCTACAACTGGCCTCAGTCCATTGGTCCAGCCTGTCCAGGTCCCTCCACCTTCTACCCTTAGGCAGATCCCCACTCCTGCCCAATTTGGTGTCATCTGCAAAAAATTCTGATCTCGCTGTGACTCACTACAGAAACCTCCCTACCTTACCTCGTCTTTTTGAGACATCTTTCCTGATGACTGATTTGTGGTGGGGTTGTTTTTTTAACCTAGACTTAGAAAGCAGCCCAAACAGATGAACACTGAATAATTACCGTACGTGTTTAGCACCTAAATAATAAAAGTGCTTGTGCTGCAGTTTTCCAATCCGGAGCATTTTAGACTCTGAGTAGTCATTTCTATACCCAGTGCTACCAATGTTCATGCTGCTTTTCCAGACTCACTGACGAGAAGGCTGAGGTGGAGGGAGAGCCCAGCGTCCTGGAAAGACGGCAGAGTCAGACCGAGAGGGCACAGGGGGTTTGCTGAGATTTTCAGCTCTCCCTGCTGCCCACAGCATTTTCAAAAAGGAAGGGCCAGGACTCTATTTCTCTTCCTGCTGTCCCTTTGAACACCAGTCTGCACGCAAACATGCCTGTGGACTCATTATAATGAAGCTTATCCTTTCCAGGAGAAATACATTACCTTGTCTTCTTCAGGCTTCAGGTTGAGTCACCTTCCCTGGAGGTGTTTAAAAGATGGGTGGACGAGGTGTTGAGGGGCATGGTTTAGTGATTGATAGGAATGGTTGGACTCGATGATCCTGTGGGTTCTTTCCAACCTAGTGATTCTGTGCTGCAGCTGAATCCAAACCAACAGCATAGGGAAAAATGGTGATGGAAGTAATTCAAGGAAAGATGGAAGCCAGAGCAGCTCTACCAGCTTGTATATCTCCTCCTGAAGTTGGTGTGAACATACGTGGCTTGGAGGAAGCACTTCCAGTCACGTTCCTCACTCATGGCACTTTAGGAGGACTTGCTGTCCTGAGAGCAAGCAATTTTCCTGGGCACATTGTGTCAGAGAGTTGGTGGCAGAGCCTGGCACACCATGGTGTCCACTGGGATGGTCTCCACACCTGTCGCTAAAAGCTGTCAGAGATGTTTGGTGCTCATTTCCCACAGCTGCCTCCCAGTTCACCAGCACTCTGCCAGTGCCTGCAAGTGCCTAGGAAGGGAGCAGAGGCACACCTGGGGAAATAGGGAGGTATGGAGCGGAGCAGATGTCCATCACACGGAGACAAAATGGAAATCCCATGATCAGAGGGGTTCCTTATTCAGAAGGCTGTTTTAATACATTTATACAGTGGACTGAGGAGGAAGAAGATGACAATTTAGATGCTCAAGGTACAGCATGTTTTGCTTCAGGTATGTTCACGGTGGACTTCGGGGCAGCTTGACCTACTTAAGATGCAGAAGATAGCCCAAGATAGAACAAAAATTTTGAACAAAACCGAAGGACATTTTGTTGTTACAACCAGATAAACGCCCTGTTCCTCTTTCCAAGATAAGCAGGGTTTACTGCAGGTCTTTCTGCTTTTTATGCTCATGTTTTGTACTTCTGATGAACTACTCTCACAAGAGAAGGCAACCCCTCCATGTCCACATTGCTGGGGGAAGCTGTTCCCAGTCCAGCTGGGGAATGAAATCTCCTCTTTGAAAGAAGTTATTCTTAATCAGTGAAAAGACTTCTCAATATTGGAGAGTCTTTAATAACAACAACAACAACAAAAACCAGACCCAAAGACCAAAACTAAACCTGGTTATGTTAATTCCATGATAAGGAATTCAGCCCTCTCTGATTTTACTCCACCTGTAGCTCTTCAGCTCTTTTTCAATGGCCGGGAATGGAAACACAAAGTTGATGCCTGTCCTGGTTCCAGAACTGTAGTCAGTCCAAAATGTAAAACCTCTTTGGTTAGTAGTTGTACAAACCATTCTTCAGTCGTACTGCCATTCTTCAGTCTCCAGCCTTGAAGCATTCACTTGTAGCCCCTGGCTCTCATCGCGAGGCATCACCTCAGGATGCCAGCGGTTTGGGCAGTAAGACGTTGGACAAACCCCTTCTTTTCAAGTTGCCTCTCACAAGCCATTGGAGCTTTCTGAGCCTGTTTAGTCCAAGAAAAAAAAATTTAGATCCATATTGACCAGTTTATTCCAGGTCCTTTTCTATTTTGTATGCAATATTTTAGTTCTGGCTCTACCTTTGGCAACACCACTTGGTTGTTGTTCCTGCTAATGAATTCCAGCTCATGATAATAACACAGCTATACTCCTAGCTGGCCTTGGCCAAGACAAGCTATTAAAATGAATGTTGTTTTGTCACCTTTCATTTTCTGAATCACCTTCACTAGGCGTGGAGCTGGTGGAAAGGCTGGCAGTCAAAGGCAGGAAAAACACCTGAGATGAACCTGCCATGCCCGGCTCTGCTGGAACAAAAGTAATAACACTGCTTGTCTCCTGATGCCGTGCAAAGACACGCGGGAGAAAAGATTCTTTTTTTTTTTTTAATGTGTTCAAACTACAGCCCCTTTTGGTTTTTAATCTGCCACTTGTAACTCACGGCAAGATGCCTGCGCAGACTGTCCGCTTGCTTTTGCTGCAGGGAGGTGAGCAGAGAAAAACACAGCTTCCCTGCTACTGGAGTCATTTTGCTCAGCAGCGCTCTTTTCTGATAAAGGAAAAAAAAAATTATTTCACATGGTTTGAAGTCTACAGCCCAATATCATCATTAGAAAGCTTTGACTGTGTTATTTATAACTTTTGATGCTAGCACAGCTTTGTGCAAGCTCCTCTCTGAAGCGCCTACCTTGGCAGCAGCGTCCTCGGACTGGGAGGCATCCGTGGAGGCAGTTGCTGGTGGGGACTGTGGGCGAAGAGGTCATCTTTGCGTTCACCACATGATGCTGCCACCTTCTGCTATGCTGGGGTGAAGAAGGCTGGAGCCCTTTCCTCCCCTCACATGCTCCTTGACACAGCCTCGTTTCTTTATCCGTGTAAGGCTGCATCCATGCCTGGATCCCACAGGACCTCAGTGCAGATCCAACATCACTCATCACATGGACAAAGCTTTCTTGAAAGGGACCATCAAATTTCAAGGCTGTCAGGAAAAAAAAAAAAAGCCTTCTCTTCAGTAAAATAATAATCTGAGCAGCTGCCAATTAGCTGCTGCACCAGCTTACGATGTCAAGTAGTGTTTGAAAGCCAGAGATTTATAATGCAGGGTCACATAAAGTCTACGGCAAATCAAATCTGTGATGGAAAAAAAAAAAAAGGCTGTAATAAAAAGATTCAACACAGGAAGTCTGATAAACTGCTAATTTTACTTAGGATAATTACAGTATTTACATCTAGATAGCACTGACAGTTCAGGGCTTTGATATACTCTAATGTGATTTATGGGCAGAAGAAAGGAGCTGGGTTGAGGTCATCAGCTTTGCCCGGGGAGCATCCGCTCTCCACGTAAAGCTCTGAGGAGTGTGTGCCAGCCCAGCAGACACCACCAACCACAGGCGCCTCCTGCCTGAATCACAGCATCTCTGTGGGCTGCTGCTCAGAGATGACCCTACATCCCGCTGATTAAGTGCTACTGAAGACAATTTGAAGAGCTTGACAAAGAGCCCAAGTGTATAAGCCAAATATGGGGTTCTGACACCAGCAGAGACAAGTGGGAAAGGCGAAAGGGAACAAGGCTGGATTTGGTGCTTCAGTAGATGGTTCAACAGTGGCCACAGCTCCAGGTGAAAAAGAGCACCCATAGTTGTGTTCTCCCAATTCAACCTACAGCATCAGGCTGAGGAAACAACTGCAAACCAAGTAACGGCCAAGGCTTTAACACTGATTTGCAGCACAAACGCTGCAGCTGTTTCTGGTTTTGAGGATTCGCTGTGTCCTTCTTTGATGGATGTCGTTCTCCCCCTCAGAGGTCTCCAGATGTAAGCAGGCCAAGCTGTGTTGGTGAGGCGGTGGATATGGTTGCAACCCAGGACAGAAATGTCGCACGAGCACAGTGGCTGCAGAAAGAGTAAAAGCAGTTTTTGAGAGAGACATCGTACGTAATATGGAAATGGAATAAGGATGGGATCCCTTTCTCATTAGCAGGGGCAGCACCTCTGGGTGTCTGTCTCAGGTATTAAAGACAAGTAGCATCTAGGCCAAAAGGAGGAGACTGTTGTTTGCGTTTATGAACAGCTGGTGACTGTCTGAAAAGAGGTTGATTTTCACAGAGCACACCTGGAGGGAGGGGGGAAAGGCCCAAAAATACGCCAAAACCTTCTGAAGCAAATCCAACACAGGCTTTTCTGAATTTCATCCTTCTGGAAATCACAGAATCACTAGGTTGGAAAAGACCCACTGGATCATCAACTCCAACCATTCCCATCAATCTCTAAACCATGCCCCTCAGCGCCTCGTCCACCCGTGCCTTAAACATCTCCAGGGAAGGTGACTCAACCATTTCCCTGGACAGCCTCTGCCAGTGCCCAACGACCCTTTCCATGAAATATTTTTTTCCTAATGTCCAGCCTGAACCTCCCCTGGCAGAGCTTGAGGCCATTCCCTCTTGTCCTGTCCCCTATCACTTGGGAGAAGAGGCCAGTTCCCCCCTCTCCACAACCTCCTTTCAGGTAGCTGTAGAGAGCAATAAGGTCTCCCCTCAGCCTCCTCTTCTCCAGGCTAAACAACCCCAGTTCCCTCAGCCACTCCTCATAATGGTGTCCACTTAGACCCACTAGGATTCACATTTATATCAACTGACTCAAGATCACACATTAATAAAAGTAAATGCCTGAAAGGGGTGGGGCATCTCATTCTACTTCATAACTCAGAGCAACATCTCTTTGCCATCCCACCGTCCTGCAGGAAACATACACAGTGGCACCAAGAGACATCATCCAACATATCTGCCCAGGAGGACAAGTCTAGATTGTTCCTCACATCAGTTCCCTTAGGTCTACTTTGCTGGAAGGTTTCTGGAGAAACCAAAGGCTCAGGGATGATCCTCACAGAACTATTGTTTTTCTTTGTAGATAGGCTGCCCAGGGAGGTGGTTGAGTCACCTTCCCTGGAGGTCTTTAAAGGAGGGGTGGATGAGGTGCTGAGGGGCATGGTTTAGTGTTTGATAGGAATGGTTGGACTCGATGATCCAGTGGGTCCCTTCCAACCTGGTTGTTGTATGATTCTATGATCTCCGAGTGTTTCAGAGATCAGTGATTTATGAGTATTTTAAACGTTCAGGTTCCACTCAGCTGAACAGGGAGATGAATGACCGCTCGCTCCATGTGGAGCAACAGGATGGGAGAGCTTTAGCACCTGGAGCCAGCTCACACCCCCAGGTCTGAACACGAGCGTAAGAGTTCTGTGACAACCATAATGACTCGCATGCTGAAACCACACAAATCTGAACTCACATTCTATGGAAAAGTCTGCAGCACTGGGATGAATTTTGGCAAACACATGCCCTTCAAACAATCCACAATACTGACATTTGTCGGGGCGAGGGGGGAGAACACAAAACATCCAAGCCCATGTTTTTCATTAAAAATTCATAGCGTTTCACATCTAAAGTGTCAAAATGAATCATTTTGATGTATCCAACACGACTGGGATGAAGAGACTGCTCCAACAGCACGTTACCTCTCTCAGCAAGCAGACAGGAGATGAATGCCCTGTTGATCTACATTGTCAATGATGTATTCTAGGGAATGGTAGAGGAAAGGAGATGGAAAGAGTAGTAAGGAGGCTGTGCCTGCAGAGAGGAAAACCTCCTTTAGTCCCCTTCCCCATCACAGAAGCATCCACTGGAGACCCAGCACAGGAAAACAAAGAGGAGACGAGAGCGACCAAGGAAGAACAGCACAACCAGAAGAGCAGGACATTCTCAAAGGTATCACCAGAGCGCTGCCATCTGGAATCATCTGCCTGTGACAGCAGATCAACTGGAAATATCTACCTGATGTTCCATGGACAGATAATGCTGATGTGTCATGGTTGTATTCCTTTGCAGTCCCATCTTGAGTTTTGGTAACTACCATGCCGGAACCTCTTGCATCTTCCCAGAGGCGACTGCCGTGCCCTCCCTCCTGGCTTATGTGCTGGAGCAGTGAGGTCAGGACTCACCCGTCATGCAAAGAAAGGAGGTGACCGAGACATCTGTTCACAGTCATATGGAAAGAAAAGGCAACAAACAGGCAATCCCCAGGCTGCTGCAGTGGAGCGGGTACGTTCAGCAAGGCAGCAGGCAGTGGTGCATCCCTGTCCCCGCATCTGTTCTTTCCAAAACCTACTGGTGCTAATTTTCAACAGAGTTTTAAAATTGTGACCTTAAATGCTTTATTTTCACCCTTTTGAAGCCATTGCTGGCAATGGCACGATATGAAGGTCCATCAAGTTGTGCTGCCACTGGGCTGCATCCTCCTCTGCGTCCAAATGGGAAAGACTGGAAAGCAGATGAAAAAAGCGAGACGATAGGCAAATGTCCTGTTGGGAAGAAATCAAGAGATATAAAACAGATATAAGAGAGATAAAACAGACCTTCCAGTAACTTGAAGCTTGACTTCTGGGATTGGATGCAACTTCAGCCCAGGTGACCCAAAACAGAACCATTGATGACTCTGAATCTCCATGGGAACTGGATAAGAGAGAGGGAAAGTGAAAGAGGAGAGCAGACTTGAGTGAGCACTGGGAAACAGAGGCAGTGGCTGTGGGGTGAGCGGTGTGTGGAATCTGTCTGTGCACCTCATGACCCACGGTGAGCAGCAACAAGCTTGCTGCAAAACCTGCTGCATTGGGGAAGAAAAGGAAAAGCATGCGATGCACAGAGTATGCAGTCAGGGGAGCAGTGTGTTTGCTCACAGAAGGTTAAAGCTGGCAGCAATATTGGTAGAGTGAACTTGCAGGGTAAAGCAAAAGGCATCTTGGCTTGTATCAGAAATGGTGTGACCAGCAGGTCCAGGAAGGTTATTCTCCCTCTGTATTCGGCACTGGTGAGACCGCACCTCAAATCCTGTGTTCAGTTCTGGGCCCCTCACCGTAAGAAGGATGTTGAGGCTCTGGAGTGAGTCCAGAGAAGAGCAATGAAGCTNCCCAGGGAGGTGGTTGATTCGCCTTCCCTGGAGGTGTTTAAGGGACGGGTGTTGAAGGGCGTAGCTTAGTGATTGATAGGAATGGTTGGACTTGGTGATCCAGCGGGTCTTTTCCAACCTGGTGATTCTATGATTCTATGAAATGTAGGCAAGAAGAGCTCGCTCTTCCCATAGGTTTCATGGGGAGGAAGACAATAGGGTGAGCAAGGAAGAGAAGCAGGGATGCTTCTCCACATCCACCTCCTTCCTCCTCCCCAGCCCCCCTGGGGAACCCACAGTAGGAAAACACCTTCATTCACTGCCTAGGGGCTTGCCCCTTCACTGTGTGGCAAAGCAGCTGTTGTAGGACAAGAGCACAGGAGCTGATGGCAAACCAGGAAAAGGACAGGGAGCAGGCTGGCCAAGCACCACTCATAGGCATCGGTTCCACAGCTTGCAAGTACCTCTCTGCCGTCCCATGATGACACCACAATCCTGCTACACAAGAACAATGTGGAAGCATTCTCATGCTGCTGAGGGCAAGAGCTTGTGCTTTACAGCAAGGATAGCCCCCATCCACCAGGACATCTCCTTACCTGCCTGCTGAGGGGAGCAGTGTCTTGGTCAAGCACAGGTAGCAACTTCATCTTGGTGTCTGCCTCTTCCCCGAGTTATCTTCCAACCCATGTTAGCTGAGGGAATGGTAGCGTCAGTCAGGGAAGCGGTGCTGCTGCCATACTCTGCCCTGACGCCTTTGGCGAAAGGGGTTTTCCAGAAACATCTACCTGTGTAGGTCCTTCCTTCCTGGTGCCTCAGTTCTGCCTGCAGTGGCATTGCTCCAGCTTGCACAACCCTGGTGCTGCTTGGCTCATCTTCACATCAGCTTTGTCAAGCATTTTGTGGCCTCTGACCACATTAGAAAACTATCAGCTTCTTCATGAGGAGCGAGTTGGAAGAGGACTGATGGATGCTAGCACCTTTGCCTGCCCACTGGAAAAGGCCACACAGAGAGGTCGTAGATGCCCCATCTCTGGAACCCCACTCAAGGCCAGGTTGGATGGGGCTCTGAGCAACCTCATATAGTTGAAGATGTCTCTGCTTGTTGTATGAGGGATAGACTGTGACCTTCAAGTGTCCTTTCCAACCTCTGCGGCAGGAGGACACAACCATGAAGTCCACTCCATGGTTTGATGCTACAAGCTGTCAAATTAGTGGAGACTCTAACTATTCTTCTCAGTTAACAGGCGCCTTTCACCCAGCAGACTCCTAATAGCCTGTCGTTATTTTGATATATGGCCTGGATGGTGATTTTAGGGGGGGAAACTCGACACCCTCAGTTTCTGCCTCACACTGCTGCTCTGTTTGCTTGCTGTCTGTTCCATCCCACCCTCCACACAACTCAACGTGCCATCTCAGCACCACATCAATCCTGGCATTTTTATGCAAGAGCAGCAAGGGATTTGTCGCTCGAGGCATGGCCAGAGCTGCGCAGCACATGGAGCTCGTTGCCTCCTTTCCAAAAGGGAAAGAAGGAAGCCTCTGTCTGGTCATTTTGGCCTTCTCGGAGTGCTCTCCGCCAGGCCCTACAACTCCTCTCAGCTGAAAAACTCACACAAAACATCGGAAATGTCAAAATTACCTTCTGCTCAGCAGCAGTTCTACCTATGATTTGTTTTTCTCTAAGCCAGGCAGGTGCAGCATACGCCACTCTCTGCAGTTTTAAGCATCATCTCCTCCTGATTTTCTTTTTTGGGGCCACATCTCAGACATATCATCCAATTACAGGACAGGCAAACAGCTCTGACATGGTCATAATTTCTTCCCTGCACACCTGCCTCCTCCCAGGATGCTTAGGAACGTGTCCAATTTCTCCTTCCACCCCAAAAAGCTCTCTGTATTTTCCAACTGTAGCTGAAAATCATTGCTGCTTCAAGGAAAAAAAAGAAAAAGGCAGCGCAAAAGAACGGAGCTTCCCCCTCCCACCACCACCACATCCAGCAGAGATAGAGGCTGAGCCGTAAAAGCCAGGACAAAGCGATGCCAGCCTGAGCAAGCAACCATGCCCTGGGGAAACGGTGCTCTTTGTGCCTTTGGATAAAACAGATCCTTCTTACCTTCTCTTGATGCTCCCCGTGCCACGGAGCTCCTCTCTTTGGTTGCTTGCTGAAGGTTTTCCTCCTCCCTCCAAACACAACTCTTAAATGTGCTATAGAAAATGGGTCTGCCCGTAGCCCTGCGCCGGAGCTGCCCTTTGAGGCAGGGAAACAGCAGCAGAGTCATTTCAATGGGCAGCAGCTGAAAAAAGGATTTAGTTTCCCAGGTCTGTAAGCAATTGCTGCTTTCAAGTCCATATGCTGTTCCATTTGGGAAAAGCAGGTTTGGGACAAACTACAAAAGCCATCTGAAATAAAATTTAACAGCGAGGGCCTCACAGCAGAAGCGAGGTTCAGAGGGTGTGTGGGGAGAGTGCCTGTAGCCTGCCATTTGGAGGGATCCATTAAAAAAAATAGAAGCAATAAAAAAGGGTAGAAAAAGAAACCGTCTTGCCTTGTGTGCAAATGCACATGAAGCCACAAAGGAGAGGGAAATGCCTGCCCTGATGTCTGTCCACAGACGAAAAAATACGCTCCAGGCAATACGCACAGATTCAAGGGAGATCAGAACGATGTGGCTGGACTCAAAACAAAATTCTCAAGGAAATAAATTCCCTGACCAGTGAGCATCTGGGTTCCAGGTCCTGAAAAACCAAACCCTGTACTCAAAATGGACTATCATAAACAGCAACATCTGACGTTTTCACTCTGCTGGACAGGACATCAATAGGAGCCCAGATTTTAGGGAATGGCATTTAACCTGGATATCTTGCTGCCTGGACGAATTCTTTGACCACTGTTGAGATCATCTACCCCCTCTCTGTTCCATTCTTGCCCCCATCCAAATCACCAAAACCACTTTGCAAATTCAGGATGAGCTTTCTACCCACTGAATCTGGTAAATAAACCACCCATCTATAAACTCTCTGCATTCTAGTTCTTCTTTTTCTCCTCTTCGGGGTAGAGCACAGCAAACCTTATCATTTCACAGTACTGACACCAGCTGATAAAATAATCCTGACATTTACTCGCTGCAGATTAAAGAAAGCCTCAGCAATTACTGAAAAACCTGCAAGCTTGGAGTCCATCAATGACCATCTTTCTTTCCTGTCACTACAGCACACTGTTCAACACCAGCTATCAAATTTCCCATCCTTAGCAGCCAGCAACAAAGTGTTAATCCACAGGTGGCATCAGGAACAACCACTGAAAGGTATTTACTGTATCTACCACTACTGACACCAAGTTACACGGCCTCTTGAAGCAGGAAGGATTTAATAGAATGCTTTGGGTTGGAAGGCACTGTTACAGGTTATCTGGTCCAACCCCCTGAAGGAGCAGGGACATCTTTGACTTGATCAGGTTGCTCAGAGCCCCATCCTACCTGTCCTTGAACGTTTCCAGGGATCGGGCCTCCAACACTTCCCTGGGCAACATGGCCTAGCATTTTACTACCCTCATTGTAAAAAATTTCTTTCTTATACCCAGTCTAAATCTACCCTCCCTTAGTTTAAAACTGTTGCTCCTTGTCCTGTCACAACAGGCCTTGCTAAAAAGTCTGCCCCCATCCTAGGTCCCTTTAAGTCCTAGAAGGTTGCTATAAGGTCTCCCTAGAGCCTTCTCTTTCCCAGGCTGAACAACCCCAACTCAAACTGTCCTCACAGGAGAGAAGCTCCAGGCCTCAGATAACTTTCACAGAATTGTAGAATCACCAGGTTGGAAGAGACCCACCGCATCATCGAGTCTAACCATTCCCACCAATCTCTAAACCATGCCCCCCTGCACCTCATCCACCTGCACCTTAAACACCTCCAGGGAAGGCAAATCAACCACCTCCCTGGGCAGCCCATTCCAGTGCCTATGACTCTTTCCGTGAAATATTTTTTCCTTATGTTGAGCCTGAACCTTCCCTGGCAGAGCTTGAGGCCATTCCCTCTTGTCTTGTCCCGTCACTAGGGAGAAGAGGCCNCAAGATGCCATTGGCCTTCTTGGCCACCCAGGCACACTGCTGGCTCATGTTCAGTCTGCTATTGACCAACACCCCCAGGTCCTTATCCTCCTGGCAGCTTTCCAGCCAGGCTTCTCCCAGTCTGTAGCTCTGCACAGGGTTGTTGTGCCCCAAGTGCAGGACACGGCCTGTGGCCTTGTTAAACCTCATCCCATTGGTCTCTGCCCAGTGGTCCAGCCTCCTCTGGACCTGCTCTGACAGGTCCATGTCCTTGCACAGAGGGTTCCAGAGTTTTCTTGGACCTCATCTGAGTTTTCATCTGCCAAAATCTGATGCATCGAGGAGGATACCAGGCCATTTGGCACAGGAGACATCAACGTTCTGTAGTTTTCAGAGTAATAATTTGAGGCCAGTAAGAACTACAGCTTGGCTTGTACTGGGAAAATACCTGCAGAAAGACAATCAAGAATTAATTTGTTCATACACTGCTTACTTTCCAGCCAATCTGGCTTGTTAATTTCCTGAATCTACTTTCACCTAACACATTAAACTGCCTTATGTGCACTGATAAAAACTAACATTCAGTTAATGTCTTCCAAGCTAAACAGATGGAACTGGGAACAGTTAGTAAACTTGTCCTGTGCAGGGAAGCTGGTCTAGTCAAACAAGAGCAGAAACGAGAGAGAGTACCTTCTAATAATAATGACACAACCTCTAATTGCGTAGATCATCGTTTCAACTCAGCCACAAGAAAGCATGTCCACCTGAAGTGCCATTTGCATAAATCACACTCAGCCAAGCCGAGTCCTGCACCCATTGCACTACACGACGGAGGATCCTGCTGACCTCGGTAAGCCAGAGGTGTGGCTCTCTGCTGCGTGGGTGTAAGACCAAATTCACAGACAAAAACTGGGCACAGAGACAAGAGCAGCTGCCCAGCTTAAAAAGTTGCCTAACTTAAGTTTCCCATCTGCAGACAATTCTCTTCCCTCCTCATTCACTGACTGCCCGCTCCGGAACACAAGACAATAAACTTTGACAGGAAGCTCCAGCAAGATTTTATTCAATGGTATATAACAGGGAGAAATGAAGATTGAAGAACTGTATACATCACTGATCTTTGAAGTTGCCAAAACAAACCCACAGAGACAAGAACTGAGGCCGATGACATAACGAGAAGCGTGGTGACCATCTCTCTAGTGTCCATACCTGCAAACAGATAAGATGTTAGTGTTTTTTTCAAAATTGTGTTTCATACTAGTGCTAATATGGGCAGATTTATTCTCATTCTACCATGACGTAATTAACATGTAAACCAGATGAAGGTGAAATGCTGTCCCATGGAAACCTTAGGAAGTTCTCCATATTTCACTTCCCCTCGATGTCTATCCAGATAGCAGTTACAACAAAGCCGGAGCAATCTGCAAGATCACATGCAAGGGACTCTCAGTATCATCATCTTTTGCCTTGAATCAGACTTCGAACCTATCTGGCATGAAAAGGCCAAAGCTTGTTATACCCCACAACGTGTTACTGAGCACCCAGTAGATGATACTAATTCATGTCTCCATTTCTCATCATGTTGCCCATGTAATATTAAGCCACCAGCCAGGCAACACAGGCTCAGTTTTCTTTAAGTGTTCATTAAAACATCTTAATATCAAAACTCTGGTACACAAGTTGTCATGTCAACAACTATTTGTGCAACTGGTTGTGGACCAGATCCCAGAGACAATCCTGAGCAGTGGCAATATATGGCTTGCTTTTTTTAATCTGGACTCTGGTTGGTATTACTGTGTTTGGTGCTTTAAAAAGAAAAAAAAAAAAGAAAGAGGTCAGGGATAGAGAAAGCTGAATGTTAAGAAAAGATTAATGAATAAATGGTGCAGAATGACAACTGCCAGGAAAACGTCCTAACTATTCTCAATGTGCAATTACCTCTCAAAATAGAACCACCCCACAAAACCCCATCCATGGTTCTCCTATTATTAAACAACAGACCTTTGAAAAACACAAAACCCAAAGAATACAGAAATTATTAATAATTGGGCCAAGGCTGTAGCAATGGCTACATGGACACAAGATTTCCAGATGCTGTATTTAATCTTTGAGCCCGTTAGAGTTATAAAACAAATCGCCAAGATACAGAGGGACCCAGTAAGACTCCCGGCACCTCAGCAGAAATGCTTTGGAACATCACCTTGGCAGCTAAATTCAGGTCATTTTCTAAACGCAAATTGCTCGCGTGGCAGTACAGCATTCTCCTAAGGCTCTGCTTTCAGTGAAATGATTCCTCTTCTGCTCTCCATTCTTTAGAGAGAATGTCAATCGAAATGACTCCTTTTTAACAGCTCCCACTTACCCCACAGCTATGTGGGCTTCCTCCAGAGCTCATTTACCACTGGGTGACCAAGGCAAGGTGCCTATACAGCAATGTAGGGGAAGAAAAACCTTTCCCACAGCAACTATGCCCTTAGATCCAAAACCAAAAGAGATTACCCGCCCATGGACACTGATAATTTCTATTAACAACTGGATTTTTCATATTGAAATCCATGCAGAATACTTACTTTTGGAACTCCCATTCCCTGTTGTCCAGTGGACATACTTGGCGCGTTTTCAGCCAGCGAGAGATGCAGTGGAAGTGGAAAGCATGCTGGAAGAGAAAGTTCCAATCACATCATTTCAGAACACGTGAACATATCTCAATGTGAAAACTACCATCAAAGGCATCACAGTAAGAAGAGAGCAGCCAGCGTTTGCAGGCAGAGGTGGGCAGAACTGCTCAGCCAGCTCACTGGCAAACACCAAGCAACTGATTCACATTTTCAGAGGAAGGGAACTTTCATGAAATGGCAGCAGGGAGGCTGGTACACAGCACGTGACTGATTTCTGATGAAGGAGAGAACACAGAGTTTATCAGCTGCTAAAACTGGCAGAGCAGATGCTGATAAACATAATCAGAAAGACAAGAGAAAGAGGATTTCAGCAAGTAGCAGGCATGATACATATGTATACACGCTGAAGCTTTCTGGAAGTCTTCTGGACAAACCAAAGCCTGAATAAAAAGGAACTTGCAAAATCAGAAAGAAAAAAACCAAAATCAGTTACATGTTTCACAAGGACACCCTTTTCCATACCTTAAACAACTACTTAGAAACAAGGTTTTACTTGTGGTAACTCTTGCACAAAAAAAAAAGTAATTTTGACACCAGAATATTCTAACCTTGTTTAAAAAACTGTTCTGTCCTTTACAAGCAGAATTACAACATTTATAAGCCTGTTCCAGCATGATCACACTGTAGCTTGATCTCACACCATAGTGAAAATGGGACTGAGAAACAAGTAATTAGTTATTCCATTACAGAAAATTAGATCTTCCAGCTCAGGCCCAGGCTAGCTAAAAGGTATGAAAGTTTGAGTTCCTGAGTTCCATGCTACAAAGTCCGCGTACGAAGAAGTGGATAGGGCAACAAACTGAAGAGCTGGAGATTGCACACTAGAACCAATTTGATCTTCCTCCAAAAGGTGAATCAAATCACCTAGTTATCCCATATTGACTCCTTGAATCAAGCCTCACAAAGATAAATTACGAATGCTGACATCCAAGTAATCCTACTACCAGGAGGAAGAAAAAAAAAAAAAGGCGTAGCTTCTAGGCAGAACTTCGATCAGGAAAATCATGCTGGAATGAAAGATCTATTACTCTTCAAAAAAGAAAAAAGGGGTAGAGGGAAAGAAGGTTAAGTCCTTCGTCCCTTTTCTTCTGTCTTTCAAGTTACACCTGTTTCACACACACCCCACCCCTCGCACTTCTCTCTCCTTTAAACACTCTATATGGTGTTTACAATTTATTCTTTCCAGTGGATTGCCTGAAACATTTTACAGAACTTGTTTTGTCCCAAGTCACGCCAAAAAAGGGAGAGCATCACCACACACAAGCTCCGCAATAAAGCAGTTTTCCTTACATTGCAGACGCCCCATGCAACTGTGCACTCCTCAGAGGTAGCTGATGCTTGGTTTGCTTGACATTCTATGCCTGTGAAAACAAAAATTAAGCACATGTATGCAGGAGCAGAAGATGTACATGCAACACCAACTGGTAGATTTCTCCCTAATAGCAAGGCAGAGGTGAGATGATCTTTGTTTTGCTGCCTTTATTACATCAGGAAGTGTCAAGAGCTGTTGGTTTGATGTGTACCGTTTTCCCAGAAGTATCATATCAAAATACACTTTATCCTGCTTGCTTTCTTCTTTCCTCTGTATCTTTAGTATTCCGAATTTCCAGAGGGCAACAGACACAGCTCACCTACCTGTAACACGTGTCTGCTTTCCAAATTTTAAGTATTTTTTAATTTCTTCTCTTGTGTGTTAATAGATGTCTCTTGACAATCAGTTGTAGGAGCAGAACTATGAAAGAAAGTTTACTTAAATTTCTTACTCAGGTTTCTCTAAATACAAACTCACTCTCTTGTCAGACACTCTGTACTATCACTTATATTTACAAATAAATGTGCTCATGTAATGCCGGAGTTTTACAAGATTACAGAAGAGAGACTGGCAAAGGCAAGCACAGCCTCAAAATACACAACAGAAAATACAGTTTACAATCGGGTTTTTAAACTTTCTATACCTTAGAGCTGAGTACCTAGGATGATCCTCAAAAAGAGAAATACTACTTATGGGTTTGGGTTATGTTTTACCTTTTGTGTCAGGTGGCACAGATGAAGGAGATTAGAGAAAGAAAAGAAGCAAGAACAGCACCTAGAAAAAAAATCCAGCAACATCTTTCTTCATTCTAGGGCCTGAAAAATTCACTTCTGCTCCAGCTCAAGAAGAAACTTCAGGAGGAAAAAACCCATCTATTTCCAACTCCTCCACAGCCAGTGGCACAAACCTACAAGACTAACATTTTACTTCCTGCAGAACGATGCTTTCTCTAGAACTCTATTTTAAAAGACATGCCGACAGATGATCAGCTTAGAACTCAGTACCTGGGCTTGTTGCTTGCTTGTTTTACAAATTTTTTCTGGTGAAGAAAACATCTGTAGTGCTCCAATTCTCTGTTTGCTTTAAGCATGCCCAGATATGCTCAGAGGAAAAAGAATGTGATTTGCCAATTAAAGATGCAAAACTTTCAAACTCCACAGGCTTGGCTGAAAAGCAAGATCTTTATTTACTCTGTCTTAATCATCCCTTTCTCCATTTTTCGAATCTTATTCAGGTGCAGGGATGAACAAGACAAAGGCCCATTCTTCCTAAGCTGTTAGAGAGATCCGTTAATCCTGGTAAGGAGCAACTACTCAGAACAAGACTGAGGTCTAAAGGAACTCGGTAGCAAGAAATGTTCTGCAAGATTTGAAGAAACTTGTATCTGTTTATGATTTACATCAAGAGAGGATATACCACAGCAGGAAGACCAAAGCTAAATCCCCAGTCTCCCTATAGAACAGAAAAAAAAAATCCAGTACACCTGAAACATCCAATGTCTTCATTCCTTAAACCCTCAATACACACAGCAATAAAAAAACCTAAATCTGATTAAGGAATGCAAGATAGTCAAGAACGCTGAAGAGCTTCAATTACTCTCGACGTTTGTTTAAAATTTGACACCCATGATGGCTGCAACAATTTTACTGTAACTGCAGTACGGACTCACAGTCTTGCTGAGTGTTATAGGGCATTTGATATTGTTTTAAATAAGTGGCATGAGTCTGTACAGTAACAGAAAATGGTGAGAAGATGAGTAGTTGGAAAAGGAGAGGAAATTAATTTGAAAGGAAAATAGTCAACTGATAAGCAAACTTTATCTCAGGAAGTGTCTACTGAAAGGAAAGAAAATATTCCAACACACAATATACTCCTCCTCTTGTTTCTTCTTTCCCTGCTGGAAATTGGACATTGGGCATGTTAGATCTGAAGCACATCTAGCCCATTTTTATGTCGTTTTGCCTTCCCCTCTGCTGTAAGAAGTTCTAACCTGTGAGCTGTAGGCCTCAGAACACAATACAATGGTTTGGGTTTTTTGGCTTTAAAGGACTCTGTATTTTGACTGGGACCGAGAGAAAAGAAATGTGGTTTAGGTAAGGAAGAAAAGCAGCAATGGGATTTATTTTAGCATTATTCAAACATTTGCTGATCAGCAAATACAGTTGGAAACATGACAGTCCCAAAACCTTAGGAGGACAAGTGAACTACAGAAATAGATGAGGAGTTCTCTGGTGGTGGTGTAAGACCCTTCCAAAAAGACACAGATTTAACTCTCACGTCAAACAGGCTGGACTACTGCCAGCACTACTACCTTTGGGTGCTCAAAAAAAGTCTCCCAAAAGCTGAACACTTTTTGGTATCCTACCTCTCTCATTTCAGAAAAAAGACAATATGCCAACAAAGAAGTAAAACAAAGGAGCAATCTCAGTCAGAGGATGAAAACTGATGATTCTGGCTCTTTAAAGAAGAAATTTACATCTGCTGACCCAAAAGAAGTGATACCAGTCAGAGAGTTAATGGGCACTGGAGAAATACTGAACTACTCTTCTTTTGTCTTGCTTTTGACAGAGCATCTGGAGGAGAGGGCAGAAAGATACAGCTAAAACCTGAAATACCTGTAAATAATTGTGAAAGATGCAGTGGAAGTGTTTCAACTCAGGGAGCTACAGAAAGGCCTGTTATATAATGGTAACTACTTATTCTTGGCATCTGTTAAGAACCATCCACCTTCCTATACATCTTGTATTGCAGAATATTAACCTAACAAGAAAAACAGTCCAATATTTAAGTAGCCATAATGGCAGGTAATAGAAATAAACTACATATCTTTTGTTTGCAGCTACAGGAACAGTCCAATGCACTGGCAAATTCCGTAAGAGCTCTTCAAAAGCTTCTGCTTGAGCAAGGGTCACCACTGTATAGGTTCCCCTTTCTTTTCACACGTTGCATTCTAAATTATAATTGTGAAGGGACTGACTTACTGGGAAGAGAAGAAACAAATACACTGAGTGTGGCTAACCCATGTGTATTCGCTCAGAAAACAGCGACAGAAAAGAAATAACCAGGCTAATAAGTTTGAACATTTGTTATCCCTAAAATAAAGAATGAGCTCTCCAATTTAGTTTCTCAAACTTCAGAGACATTTCAGGATTTCCACCTCATAATCTTCTCCAGTTTCTTAGGAATTAAATTCAGATTTTACTAAATACTTAGGATAAGTTCACCCTTGTGTGATGCTTAGCATTTCCTTTTAGTACCACACTCGAAATACTTATGTATACCTAGTTCTGAACTTTTCTGCATCTCATAAACCCCAAATGATTCAACTTGTTGAGCATCCAGAGATTCTTTGAATTCTCTGCAATTTATCTCTTTGTGAAGCTGGAATTATCACATGCAATACTTTGCATCTTACTATGAAAGAAAGGGGATGGTGTTTTGATGACAGTTTTTACACAGTTCAGATCTGTAACAGGTATCATAGAATCACTAAGTTGGAAAAGACCTTTGATATCATTGAGTGCAACTGTACCTGTCCACTACTAAGCCACATCCCGGAGCACTACCCGTCTTTTAAACACCTCCAAGGATGGTAACTCTACTGCTTCCCTAGGTAGCCTGTGCCAGTGCCTGAAGATCCTTTTAATGAAGACATTTTTCCTGATATCTGATCTGAACCTCCCCTGGCGCAGCTTGAGGCTATTTCCTCTCATTCTATCTCCTGTCACTTGAAAGAAGATGCCCACCTTGCTACAAGCTCCTTCCAGGGAGCTGTAGACAGTGATAAGGTCTCTCCTCAGCCTCCTTTCCCCCATATCTTACTATGATATTACATTCCATGTTTCAGACCAGGTAACCAACTACAACAAACACAGTGTCTCTTAACATTTCCCAGCTCACCATGTTACAATGAAAGCGTCAGAGAGCAAGCTATGGAAGACATCAAGAACACCCCTCAAGGAAAATCTAAACAGGACCCGGGTCTTTCCAGAGAAGAATGAAATCAGAACATTTAAAATCTACTCATTCCTTCTGCACACTGAATACAAACCATACAGAGGGCAAGGGGAATCCTTTGGCCATTATTACCAAGTCATAATGCAGATGCATGAGGAGAACTGCTGGACACTTAACATTGTTATATCCCAGCTTTTGGAGGCCTGAGCCTGACATTATGTTAACAATCTGCCATTAGCTCGGCTGGGGATACTTATCACTCTTGTAATGTTCTCCCTTTCAAGGTTTGTCTTCATCAGTGGGGGAGGGAGACATTTGTATCCTGCATTTTATCAAACTGAATCTCACGTCGTTCTTCCCTGCACATTCTATTAATTTTTCCTCAATTTCCCATCACTTCACATCTTCTGTTTGAAAATCTAATTAAAGTTGTTGTTCAACAACATTAACGATCTGTAACAAGGAAGTAAGCAAATCCAGAGCCAACACTGATCTCAGAACACCAATTTATATACCCCTTCTACTCTGTATACTGTCAATTTTGGTCTGTCATTTGCAGTCCAGGCTTTTCATTACATCCTCATTCCCAAACTGGTAATGTGTTATGCTTGAGCAACTCAGAAAACAAAAAAAAAAAAAAAGAAGTTACCTATGCCCTCTTCCTTTACTGTTTTTCCTATAATCTACTCCACACCTATTTTGGTAGGATTTGCATTGTTTTTTTGGTTTTGGTGGTTTGTTTTTTTTACGAACTGACACACAAAATTCACTGCCCGAAAATAACACCTCTCCATTCTTCCAGCTCCTCCATTCCTCTCCTTTATCCTCACGTGTTCTATTTGCTACATATTAAAAATAGTTATAAAAAAATAGCGAACACACAACACTATTTGGTCTCTCATAGGAGGCACTATTAATTTTGAGGCAGATAATGGAATGAAACACACCACCATTCATTAACTTACAACATATTCCACTTACTGTGAATATTTCTCTTGTATTACAGGATTTTATTTACTCTATACATTTGTAAATTCTGTAAATATAACTTGTGTTCTAACAAATCTTTAAAATTCCATTTGCCTGACAGCAACATGTTTTCCTCTCTCATAAATCTGAGAGACTAAGTAGTGTCCACCAGACCTACTCCTCAAGATGATACAGGTTAGAGGTGTTTAAAAAGGATACGTGTACATCAAAGGATGTCAGCATATTTCACACTCCCTTTTCTCATTTGCTTCTCTTTAGTGTTATCACTCCCTTTCTAAGAGGCAAGAAGAAACTATGGCACAGAAAGGAAGATAGATCTGTCCCAAAGCAGAGAAGTGAACTTGCTTAATCCATTTTAAGACTCATGTGTTACAGTATGTTTTCTCTTCATTAAAAAAAAAAGCCAAACCTTCCAAAAGGAGTTTTATAATTATTAATTATATATAACGTGAAATTTGGTGCATCTCTCACTAGTTATTACTATAAACTTGAGGTCTTATTTCCTTGAGATATTTTATTTTGATATAGGCTTACTGACAACAAGTAACCGTTACTGGCGGTTCCAAGGGCTACTGCGTAAAACTGAAGTGCAAGAAAATAATCATAATGTGATCACGACAGGCCATTCCCAGGCAAAGCAGCTGTACCTGCTCTTGGTTTTGGGGGGGCTCCACAATCCTCTAGCAAATTTCATTCTGGGGTATTTTAAAATGTCTTCTGTCCTTCAGACTCAAACAAGATGAACAGTTACATTGCCAACAATATCTTGTTGATTTCGGGGGAGAAAATGGTTTTTTTACTCCTTACCAATCCTTTATGGGACTGAAACCAGCACCTTAGAGTACACACACATACTTCACAATGAAAATTTGTACGCTTAGTTTCATTATTGCTCTATTTTTTAGCTGAACCATCTAGATTGCACAGCAAAATCTCAAACCAATACTAGCAATACTTTGGTTTTTATTTGATTTGCATTTGATTATTATCCTTAGTAAACAAACAATTATTTAGGTGAACACAAAATTGCCCCTACATTCCCCATACTACTTACTAACTTATCCAAGGAAGTTTTTGTAGGCAGAGGAGCCAAATGAAGTCACTAGTCTAAACCTTTCCTGACCAGTCACACACACTGGTTTCAATATTTCATCCTAATAGTGTCATCAAAAAGTTGATACCTAGAGCAACATCCCTGACTCCATAACTCTTCTTGTGAGCTCCAATATCTCCTTTTGTGAGCAGTACTCATCCACCCTGAGTAACTTCAGTTCTGTGTTACTCCTTTTCCTCCTTCTTGCATTCACAATACACTCAGCAATATCACCTCATCTGTAGATGTGGTACTGAGGGATTCTACTCTTTACAAGAAAAAGGTGAGGGAAAAGCACTCAGGTGACAAGAGGTCAAGAAAATAGATTACAGGACTTCAGCATTACATAAAACAGAGCTTAGTATTCACACTGTGTAGACTTAATTCCTAACTGAAAGCTGAATTATAACCTCAACGGGGGAAATTTCAGCTGTGTATCACGTACAAGTCCAAACTGTCAGCTATCTCCCCCACCATTTACTTACATAGATCCATAATATGGTTTCTGCAAATGGCACAGTTATCAACCACAATGTCCCATGCCCACAGAGCGACTGCGTTCCACTGGAGAGAGCAAAAAAAAGAAAGAGAAAAACATAGTTTTGTCTCAGTTTACAGTACACAGAAATCCTCTTTATTCCTCAAGATGCCATGTATTTTTAAAGGAAGTATCTTAGAAGCCCAGAGGAACTCTTTATGGTGAGTTCTTAAGCCACCAAGCAGTGGTACATTCCTCTAACCTACTCCCAGACCCAATGTCTCCTTCCACCTTCAGAAACAACAGGATAACTGCTATAGTCCCCCCTTTTTTTGTCAAACAAATGCAAACATCTGCATTTCTATTCAAGATGCAGAAGCACCCCTGCCACATCCTCAGTTCTGATTGAAAGGACAGTACCTCTTACAAACACCAATCCAGATGCCATTTTGTTAAGAGGAGTTTCCATTATTTGCAGCAGTTGTTCTAGTAATCACCCCCAAGAGCACTTGGGGCCAAGAAGTAAAATCACCTCTAACTCTAGGCTTTGCAGACTCCCAAATAATCTCCTCTGCAAAAAGGTTCCTAGGCAATGACCTACCAGCAAGGCAGAAAATAAAAAATTGAAAGTACTACCAAATTAACCTTTCTAAGACTTTGTTTATAAAAGAAAAACAAACAAACAAAAAAAAGGGACTGCTCTGTCCCATGCTGTTTCAGGGGAAAGGCTGGCTACAAATTTCCACGACAAGCTTAGAAAACTGATTCAGAATGAGTAATGTGAACTATGCAGAAAAGCACAGCACCTTGAATTCCTCCCAAAAACCATAATCAGGTCTTTTGTAAATTCATTAAATAGATGGGCTTGCCTTCAATAGCCAGGATAATCTTCATCTACTACTTAAGCAGTCTAGGTATTTAGCTTCCTTCCATTTTTTTCAGGATATAATTGTATTGACCATACTGCAGTAGGTCTTCTCTACTTTATTCCATTTACCTTTCAGTGTTTTCATTGCTTCCGCTCAGTTTGGGATTCTGAGGAGTGCAGGTTGCTAGACATCTACAAGCAGTATCAATTTTGATAAGCATTTAAATTTTTCATTACTACTGATTTAAAGAGTCACCGCAATACCATGAGATCTTTCAGGAAATGGATCAACAATGATTTCATTTTTCCCCTCCCACCTTCTAACTTCAAATCTAACCAGCCTTACGGCTGAGATTCTCATCTTTCAAGAACTTCAAGGCAAATGGGATAAAACTTTCCAGTATCCTTATCTCTCCCACACTCTGAGGTACTTAATCTCTTGTCCGAACACAAGCTACTCTTGCTACCCACTGACCTGTACTGAGCCACGCATGCAACAAACGCCTCTTGCTGCCTTCCTGGGGAGGAAGAATGTCACTGACACATAAAACGTGCCGCTCCCTGCTCCTCTCGTATGTTATTATACCTGCCCCTGTTTCCAAAGAACAAGCAATCATGTCACATGAACACCTCCTTCTGTACAGACCTGCAAGCCCTACACAGAGCTAGGGGTTTCCATCATCACTGAGGTCAGCTGCATCTCAAGCCACACCTGCAAACCATTCTTTCAGCAGGAATCACTGGAAATGTTTGCTGATATCCAGTCCAGGGGTTATTTTCCCTCAAATTCTACCTTAACACAAGTCCACACAGTCCCTCTACTTCCTCTGCACCGTCACACAACAGGTTTCAATCAACACCAGGACCCAGCTGACAAACTAGTGGCACCAGAAAGAATCACAGAATGTTTGGGTGGGAGGAGACCTTAAAGATCATCCAGTTCCACCCTCCTGCCATGGGCTGGGACACCTCCCACCAGACCAGGTTGCCCAAGGCCCCATCCAACCTGGCCTTGAACACCTCCAGGGATGGGGCAGCCACAGCTTCCCCAGACAACTTGTGCCAGTGCCTCACCACCCTCACAATGAAGAATTTCCTCCTTATAACTAGTCTAAATCTGCCCCTCTCCAGTTTAAAGCCATTCCCCCTTGTACTATCACTCCATGACCTTCTAATAAGTCCCTCTCTAGGATTCCTGTAGCCCCTTCAGGTACTGGAGGGCCACAAGAAGACTTCCCCGGAGCCTTCTCTTCTCCAGGCTGAACAACCCCAACTCTCTCAGCCTGTCCTCACAAGGGAGGTGCTCCAACCCTCGGATCATCTTCGTAGCCCTGATAAAGAGCCACTCCTTAACTCTCCTGTAGGCAAAGAAGAGCAGCACTACGGCTGTTTCAGGGACGCAAACAAAGCCAGAGGAACAGGAGAACAACTACTACGGCTTGATTTAAAAATTAAAAAGATAAAAGAAAGCGGCCACACGAGGCAGCCGGGGTGTTTGGCCCCAGGAGGAGCCGGCAGCACTCGACAGTGAGGCAGCCCTGCGTCCCGAGGTGGCAGGGCTGGGCCTCAGCCATTGGCCTGGGATCTCGCACAGCCCCGCCCCGCCCTCGAGGCGGAACCGGGCTCTTCCGTCAGAGGAGCGTGGAGCCGCCCTGCATCCCCGCCGCAGCCCCCGGTCTCGGGCCTGGGCTGGAGGAGCGCGCCGCCGAAGGGAGAGGGACGGGGTGGTGGGAGTCTTGGGGGGAGGAGGTCGCTCACTTTCTTCACTTCGAAGCGCTTCTTGCCGGCGCCGCTGTTGGTGCCGCTAGGGGTGTCCACGTCCATTGCGGCCGCCATTTTGGATGCCCCGAGCCGCCCGGCGCGCGTGCGCAGGAAAGAGGGGCGGGGGGGGGTAAGCGTGCTCAAGATGGACCACTCTATAATCTTCCCTGCTACTGAGGTCAGGCTGACAGGTGTGGAGTTCACCGAGTTCTCCTTGCCTTTCTTGTAGGTGGGCATCACATTTGCGAGCCTTCAGTCATCTGGGACGTCCCTGTTAACTGGGACTGTAGGTAAATGATGGAGAATGGCTTGGTAACCTCTTCCGCTGGCTCCATCAGCACTCNGGGGGGTAGGGGGATGGGCGGGTTTCTTTCTGGTCCCGCCCCCTCGAGCCGCGAGGTCACGTGGGCTGAGCCTTTAAAAAAGGCGCCGGGCAGGGCGGGGCCGCGCGCGCGCGCCCGCCGACGTTACCTCATCCTCCCCCTCCGCGCCCCGCGCTCCCGCCCGATTGCGCAACCCGAGGGGCGGGGCCGCCCTTAAAGGGGCCGCGTCCCAAACCGGGAGCAGCTTGGCGGGGGGGTCATAGCATCACAGAATCACCAGGTAGTAAAAGACCCACCGGATCATCGAGTCCAAACATTCCTATCAAACACTAAACCATGGCCCTCAGCACCTTGTCCACCTGTCCCAGGGAAGGCAAATCAACCACCTCCCTGGGCAGCCTCTGCCAGTGCCCAGTGACCCNGGGCACACTGCTGGCTCATTTTCTCATTTTCAGCCACTGTCAACCAACACCCCCAGGTCTTTCTCCTCCTGGCAGCTTTCTAGCCATTCTTCCCCTAATCTGTAGCTCTGCATAAAGCAGTTGTGCCCGAAGTGCAGGACCTGGCATTCGGCCTTATTAAACCTCATCCCATTGGTCTCAGCCCAGCGGTCCAGCCTGTTCAGATACATTTGCAGACCCTCCCTACCCTCCCTTCCCTCCACCAGATCCATGCTTCCACCCAGCTTAGTATCATCAGCAATTAGTATCATTGAGATCGAGTCCATCTGTACCTGTCCACTACTAAATCACGTCCCCAAGCACCTCATCTACCCTCCTTTTAAATACCACCAGGGATGGGGACTCAATCACCTTCCTGGGCAGCTTCTGTTGAAGTGAAAGAATTGAATACTGGCTGGTGGTTCCATGCCTTCTGCCCTCCCAGAATCAACCCTTTACAATTAAATTTTATGCCATGTTGCTGCATAGATGCAGGAAGGAGGAGGTAGTGGAAGCATTGAGAGGGCATTCCTTTGCATAGATAAAATTGTAGAATCTTTAAGGTTGGAAAAGGCTTCCGAGAGCATCAAGTCCAACAGTCAGCCCAATACCACCGTGCCTACTAAACTGTGTCACCAAGTGCTACATCTACACGCTTTTTGAGCACCTCCAAGGATGGAGACACCACTATGTCCTTGGGGAGCCTGTGCCAGTGCTTCACCACTCCTGTGGTAATTTTCCAGACACCTGAGTTGAACCTCCCTGGCACAGCTTGTGCAGACTCCTCTCATCCTATCGCTTGCTATTGCTAGAAGACACCAACACCCACCTCGTTACACCTCGTTACCCACCTCTAGTTGTAGAGAGCAATAAGGTCTCCCCTCAGCCTCCTCTTCTCCAGGCTAAACAACCCCAGCTCCCTCAGCTGCTCCTCGTGACACTTGTGCTCTAGTTGCTTCACCAGTTTTTTTGTCTTCCTCTGGATACATGAGCAGTATCTGTACTGCAGCTATCATAAGCATTTGGGCCAAACAATGCAGTTCCAATCTGACTTGGAGAAGAGAAGGCTCCAAGAAGACCATAAGGTGACCTTCCAGTACCTGAAGGGGCTACAGGAAAGCTGGGGAGGGACTGTTCACAAAGGCCTGTAGCAGCAATAGGTATAAACTGGAGAGGGTCAGATTTAGACTAGACATAAGGAGGAATTTCTTCACCATGAGGGTGGTGAGACACTGGAACAGGTTTCCCAGGGAAGCTGTGGCTGCCCCATCCCTGGAGGTGTTCCAGGCCAGGTTGGATGGGGCTTTGGGCAGCCTGTTCTGGTGGGAGGTGCCCATGGCAGAGGGGCTAGAACTGGATGATCTTTAAGGTCCCTTCCAACCCAAACTATTATAGGATACAATGATTCTATGATTCTATGACTTCATCATATCCATGTTCTTGCATGCGTATAGCTTTCACCTGCGATCCAGCATCTACTGGGATGTGATGCATGACAGTCTCCAAATAAACCTTAAAATATAGAAAGAGCTTGCAGTGAGGACAAGGTGAAGCTGCCGTTAGATGTGTTGGAATTACTTTCAATGGGATTAATATTTAAAATACATGTGATGCTTATGCCTTGAGTTAAGTACGTACCTAAATATTTGCAGGTTCAAACTGAGCGTGAAAGTTACACACATGCTGTAAAGGTAAGCTTGAAGAATAAAAATGCCCACTGTATAAATTTATACACCCATTAAAATCTCTAGTTACTTATATGGAAAATTTGAATTTTGCTTAACTGCCCCTTTCCCCAGATGCAAGAAATCAAGCAGGGAATGGAAGAGACCAGCGTGGCTGTGTCGGGGCCTGCTGGTCAAACTGAAGAACAAGAGGGACCTGCAGAGGCCGTGCAAGCAGGGACAGGGAACCTGGGATATGTGTAGGGACACTGCCCAGTTGTGTAGGGAGGGGGTCAGGAAGGCAAAGGCGCAGCCAGAGCTGAACTTGGCAAGGGAAGTGAAGACCAGCAAAAAGGGGTTCTACAGGTACATCAATCAGAAGAGGAAGGTTAAAGAGAACGTACCCCCAATAATGGTTGAAAATGCTGACCTTGTCTCAACAGATGAGGAGAAGGCTGAAGTACTTAACTTTTTTGCCTCAGTCTTCACTGACAACCGCTCTCCTCATCCCTCCTGGGTCATGGAACAATAAGGTGGTGGCCAGGGGGGTAAACTCCTTCCCACTGTAGAGGAGCATCAGGTTCGTGAGCACCTGAGGAACCTGAACATATATAAGTATATGGGACCTGATGAGATGCACACCAGAGTCCTGAAGGAATTGGCGGATGTTGTTGCCAAGCCAGTCTCCATGATATTTGAAAAGTCATGGCAATCCGGAGAAGTCCCTGGTGACTGGAAGAAGGGTAACAATGCCCCCATTTTTAAAAAGGTTGGAAAAGATGACCCTGGGAAACAACTGACCTGTCAGACTCAGCCCTTTGCCTGGAAAGATCATGGAACAGATACTCCTAGAAGCTCTGCTAAAGTACATAGAGAATGGGGAGGTGATTAATGGCAGCCAGCACGGCTTCACCAGGGGCAAGTCCTGTATGACCAAGCTAGTGGCTTTCTGTGATGGGGTAACCATGGCAGTGGGCACAGGAAAACTAACGGATGCGATCCTTACTTCTGTAAAGCCTTTGACACGGCCCCCACAACATCTTGCTCTCTAAGTTGGAGAGAGATGGATTTGATGGGTGAACTGTTGGGTAGATAAGAAATTGGTTGAATGGTTGTATTCAGAGAATAGTGGGCAGTGGCTCAATATTCTCTTGTTTCACCCCTCTTAAAGGTACATGTTACAGAGAGGTGTCAGTACCTGTTGCAAAAAGAAAGGTTGTAGCTTTGAGAAGCATCAGCCTCAAAAGGAATATAACACTGTGGTCCAAAGTACTGGGGATGCATTAAAGAATGGATAGTTTTTCAAATTGTCAGGACATGTAAAAAGAAGAGGCTGCCAAACTGAAAAGGCAGGGAGACAGACAGACTAGGTGACATGTGACAACTGCTCTGCACATGGTCAGTCCCAACTAAAATGAGACATACTCCCTTGGAATTGCTGGTGGAGGATCAGCTGCTTGTAGCCCTGGCTGCACCCACGCAGGGACAACGTAGAAGGCCTGGTGGTGGTACTGACAAAACTTATTCCTCCAAGGCACCAGATCAGATGGATCCACACTGCAGCAGGAGGATCCCCCAGACCTGGTTGAGTCAGAAGGAATATGTATGCAGGAAAGGTTGCTTTGCTGTTTGGTCCTTGCCACCTGAGCCTTTTGCATTCCACTTCCCAGCACCACCGACAAGATGAGTTATCAGAACTGATCCTCAGCACGCACAGCAATGCTACAGATTCTCTGTGGGGCACTTGGGCCACTCTCAGACATGAAACTGTTCTTAAAGAGAGGATTGCAGTGCTTTTGAACACTCTTCAGAGCAACACCTTTCCTTTACTGTACAGCCATGAGAGTAGGGACAGGCTTTCCTGAACTGCCAGAAGCAAAGGCGAGGGGGGAAAATGGGAGGTGGCTCCTTTCTAAGTGCTTACAAACCTCAAGTTTTTCTGCTGCCCTCCTGTGCTTCACCTTCGGTGCTGCTTGTTTAAAGTATGGTTTCAATGGTGCCCTCAGCAGCTTCAAGCAGGAATTACCTGGTGTATGACGCTAGTTCCCATTCAGCGGCTGCAGACCATGGAGTAAAAATCAAGCACATTTTATTTCTTTTTAAAGAACCGTAGGGCTAGCTGGCTGCCTCCCAGTTGCTGATGCTACTGCAAACACTGGAATTGACTAAGTTGGGATTTCTAGCACCCTTTGCTTTTGGATGTCCAAATCCACAGACAGCATTCACAAGTGACTGTCTGGGCACAACTGGATCTACTGCTTTTCTGTGTTGCCACAAAACTTCTCCAAGTCCACAAAGTAAGCAAACAACCTCCCACCAAAGCTCTGTAGCATCTCCAGCTGATTCAATGTGCTTGGCATAGGAAAGCCGAATTCAAAGAACAGAGCCAGAGGGGTAGATTAAGCAATATATCCCATAGATTTTTGGATCAGAGTGTGCTTGGTTTCTGCAGAAACCTAACCCCCTGCCTCTGAACATGTTTTCCAGATGATGGTCAAATCATACCCCATGTAGTACCCCTGGCTTTGCAATTCATTACTAAAACCTCAGGAGAACCTCCAGCCCAAATAATCTGGCTGAAAAGAACAGATGAGATTCTGAGGAGAGAGGAAGTTGTAGCATGTAATTTATGGTGAGCAATTGTTGCTCTTCCTTTCTGATGGTATTTTACCTAAAGCTGCTTGATAACTTGCGGATAAAATATGCGACCACGGTGGCAGCCTGCAGGTGAGCAGGTGCTTGCAAAATCCGTGATATTTAATAGTCATGCCCAATCTCCTGCAGACAGTCTACCCTTTTCATCTGAAATAGAGCAGCTGGGAGTGTGGCTCTAAGCTCAAAAATAAAACTGTTCCCACAGTGGGCATCCCAGCCCCACATCGCACCTAAGAAATCAGTTGCAGATGATAGAGAAAAACGTTGTTAAGGAGAGAAGGACCCCAGTGCAGATGTTGGGCTGATTCCACGCTGCTTCAAGAATGGATTTGAAGCCACCCCTCCTGTGCATCAACACCCATCACCAAAAACCTCCAAACTCAGAAGGAATCCAAAACTAACGCCCCCTCCCCCCTGGCGCCCCTTTGCAGTTCTGGGCACCGAGCTGCGGATGCTGGGCTCGCATCTGGCTGTGCTGCCACCTCCTGAGAGAAACCAGCATTCCAGCTTCTGCTCAGAGGAGAGGACATGTTCTGCAGGCAGGCTGGCAGCCTAGGGGGAGGTGTCCAGGGGAGCCAGCGCTCTCCCTGCTGCCTGGGGAGACGAGATGTGGACACAAGAGTCCCCAGACCTCGAGTCACCTGCAGCCTGGCTGCCTCATTTATTCACAAGGGTGAAGAAGAGGTGGGAGGTGGACACTGCCTGCAGCAACCAGGACAAAGAAATGCACGCAGGGGAAAGAGTGAGGGCGTGAGAGAGAGAAAGAAAAGTTCTGCCTTAACCTGAGCTGGGATCCTGAAAAGATCTCTGAGGTTGTAATTCAGAAAGAGAGGGCAAATCTTTCAGAGGGTAACAGGAAAACAGTAGCAGGGGGGTGACTGTTTTTAACCTGGACACCCCAAAAGTACTGCATGAGGTGACAAAAGCCGATGGAATAGCCCAAGTGTAGGAGACAGCACCACTAACCACACTAGAGACATCATTTGAGTATGAGGTCACAGCCTGGGTCTCCTTCATCACTTAGACAAGAACTTTCTAAGTCCCTTTTATCCTTTTAAAGAGGATGAAAAAAAAGGGGGGGTGTGTGTGTATGTGTGTGTGAAATACAAGTATCTAAAGTACCTATACTCATCTACTGCTACGTGTAGGCAACATTGGAAGACCTGCCCGGCTAATTAACAGTATCCAGGAAAAGAAACACAAAAATCACCAAATTAGTAACACAAGCTCACCTGCACATAAATCGATGAACTCCTACTGATTTGGGAAATCCATGAACCTTCCCTAACATGAGGAGAGGCAGTTCCAGACTGCTGTGTGGGAGACACTAAAACACTGTTTACAGATACTCTTATTCACACCTTCTGACTGACAGTCTTGAATGTGAGGAGAGAGTCACAGAGAGGGAATAAGCCCTAAAATCAGAGAAAAAACCCAATAAGGGAGGTCTGGAATCCACCTCCACTGAATCAAAGGTTTTGATGCTGTTTCAACCATCAAGATACAGCTTTGCACTTGTCTTCCTCCATTAATTCTTTGTCTGTTTTCCAAAAAATATAGTGTCCCAAAATTTCTCCAAAGTTTTTTCTAACCGAATCAAGATCCTAACTGAAGTTCCTGCTCAACAAGGCAAAATCCATTAACATTTGCCATTCTTCTTTGTCGAAACAGGAGAGATGCTTCTACTGGTAAAAAACATTTTGTTGAAGCCCTTGCCCAGCAGAGGTGTAGCATTTGGAAGCTCAAAATTGTCAAAACCAAATTCAAGGTTTGAGGTTTTTTGGTTTATTTGGGGGTTTTGGGGTTTTTTTTGTTGAGTTTTTTTGTTGTTGTTTTTGTTTTTGCTTTTCTTCTTTTAGAGCAGGGGGAGGAGAAGATGGGGTTCAAATGTGACTTGGGGGCAAAAAAAGAACTAATTTTATACCACCTTGTCTTGCCAAGGCACAAAGTAGTGAGAAAAACAAATTAGATGACCCACGGACAAAAAAATTAGGTGTAAAACCTATATGGATATTACAAGAGAAGCCAAGAGTGAGGGAGCCAGCAGTCCCTTACCTCCTATAGCAGTATGAGCAGGAACAAAAAATGATGGTAACTAACTCAGGTAGTTCTCAGAAAGCAGGCTTTCAAGTATTTCTGGCTCTTAACTGATTTCTCTCTCATGAAAGCCTCGATAAAGACAATATACTGAGTTTAACCTTACTTTGAACTCCACTGTAAAGTTCATTATGGCATCTAGGTCAGTGAATCCCATGAGAGATTCTCTTCCAGTTCTACACTAAACAACAAAGTAAATTAATGAACTGTCATACTTTTTTGGAGGTTAATACACTTTGAACATCTCTTGCTGTGTCAAACTTCCTTTCATTTAATGTTGAAGCTCAGCACAATGGATCTCCGGAATCCCAATGGAAAGATGGGCCGTATGAAGCAGTGAGTTTTCACTGCTGAGAAAGCATGAGTTCCTAAATATCAACATCTTTAGGAAATTCAGAAAATAGGAGCCATCAGAAAAACAAACGTAAGATGCAGGTTATAGTGCTTTGGTAATTTTTGCTTTTGGTAATTTGCCACTGTGAAGTGATGTGTCCCACCTCTGCCACTGTGGGACTTGGTCTGTTTTGGTTTTTTTCTGTTGTTCTCCATTTTTTCTCCTCCTCTGCTCACCACATTCATAAATCATATTTCTCACCACAGGTAAAAGTTGCATTGCTTCCTATTTGTGTTAGGAGGAAGGGGAAAGAGCCATACCCAGCACGAGGACTTTTAAAAAAAAAAAGACCAGGACAAGATGCAACGGCTCCAGGGAAGTTTTCGCAAGACACTTAGGATATTCTACATTGGATGAGAGTTTAGTATACCTACAAAGCAGTTAAGACCTTTAGCTCCATGTACAGAAATACTAGTGAGTTTATCACGGAAGATCTTTGTGTTCATGTTCACCCACATCTACTAATTCTCTTTTGTGAATCTGCCACCATTCAAGACAACAGGTTGCATAGGTCTGAACAGGAACATTATAATTAAGTTTGAGGAACCAGAAAAGCTGAAAAAAGAAAGAGGCCAGAGATCTGGCAATAGCACACACATACAAACCACCTTTTCAGTCACTGAAGGAGAAAAAGCAGTGCCCCATTCTCTTAGCTTCCTTCCTTCCTTCATAAAATGAGTGATCAAGGACCTACCTTTACATTTGGATACATTTCTCCTGCTGGGGTCTGGACTGGCACAGACAGCTTCTGCAAATGCCCATCAAACACCAGCCTTTGGTTAGAAAGGGGCCTGAGGCTGAGGAAGAGGTCTTAAAGCTCTTCTTTCATACAGCAGCAAAATTTTGATTCGTTAAAACATTTTAGAGAGTATAAGAAAAACTGTTCATTTTCTCTTTTTTCAGTTCTAGGATGGGGAAAATGGAGCAGATGACAATTTATCTGATGGGGTTGGAGAGGTTGAGGGATTAATAGCCCCCAGAAGCTCATGAGTGCAACTCACATTCCCATGTTATCTGATTAATAATTAAGGTAGCTGTTTATGCTAAACCAGTTTCCCCTGATTTTCCTCACTATTTCATTCTATTTACTCACCCCGGCTTTCTCTCACAGTGCATTTATTGTATAATTCTATGATTGTATGTTCAAATTTTACTGTTTCTAAATTCAATCACTAAAACCCAGGCTACAGGCTTCTTGGTGTGTAGAAATTATCAGGTAATCTTTTTCTGCTACAAACACCTATTTCATTCCATCTCACATGCTTTGTGAATCAATATAGTGTGGTTCATTTTGCATTTCTCATTTCTTTCCTGTGAGAGCAAAATCTCTGAAATTCCCCTGTAGACTTCTGGGTTATAAAGATAAAGGGGCTTCTATGCAGTCCTACAAAGGTCTGCAGTGATGCTGCAAAGGCAAAGTAGAGGTTGGAAATCTTAGGTGTCCCAATCCCTAGTGAGCACGAAGTAGAAGGGGTTTCCTTTAAATTCACTTCAGATCTCTTTAGCCTTTGGAATACAGAGGAGGCTTCCTCCTGCTGGAGTCCAGTGAGCGGTGCTATCACTGATGCCAACTGTCTTGTTCACTGCAGTTACAGCTGCCAAAAAGAGAAGAGTAAAAAACATCCATCATTGGATACTGAACAGGTTCACAAATGCAACTTTCAGCTGAACCTTGCGTGTTTGCTTGGAAGCTTCTTACTGCAGCCAGTAGACACCCCCCCTTTCCTGACAGGAATGAGCTCTCCATTAACTGCATCTCCCTTGGGTTCTCTGTTCAAGTTAAAAAGAAAGTTCTCAAAGAACTTGGAGGGCACATTTGGGACTCGCATACAGCACAACAGCGGTTTGTTTGCAGCGGCTTAATTTCAATTTGATTTCACATCAATTCGTTAAACAGCTGAGGAACCCTGTGTGGACACACTTACTTGCCTTAAGAGTTGGCTTAAAATCAGTTCCTAATCGATTTAAGCTCCACTGATCAGGTTTAAATATATATTTAAAAGGTCAACACAATCTTTTGCATTGATTTAATGAAATGATATTGAAAGCAACGCTTGAGTAAACTGGTGCAGCTCTGTGTAAAAGCTGTCTGAATTAGTGTAATAAGGGTTGTCAAAAGACAGAGGAATGTTTCTCCCCCTCCAAGCCTGCAAATTCAATCCCTTGATTGAATGCTAGCAAGATATAGGCTGATGGATCCCTCCTCTGATGGAACCACGCATTGATTTTATCATTAGATATACAAAACAAATGCCTAATTCAGTAATAGGTGCATTTTATGCCTTCCCTTGATGGTGTCGATCTTAGCCATGCGTGTGTATATTTTAGCTCAAAATCACATCTAATACCTCTTCAATATGAAAGTTCAAAAATCAGGTCTGGGAATTTTTTTTTTAAATTATGATCTTTAAAAGATTATAGCTTGGAAAAATAAAAGCTTTGTACGAATTCAGATAAATGACAGTACTTACGACAGGAGCCTTTTCCACTTTTTAACAGGTGCAGATATTCACCATAAATTAAATCTCATTTGTGCTGAGTGGTCGAGTTGCTGAGGAATCACTTTATTGGTATGTGAAATATTTACTATGTGTAGCTGGGCAGCTTCCCAGGAATTTTAATGAAACACATTAATGTACAAGAAAGAACATCCTTTCTTCATAAGACTCATGAAAACATAAGCTTTGCTCCTCCCACTAATGTATACAGAGATTTTAAAGCTATCTGGATTGTTCATACAAATTTATCTAGAATAACTATTAAAAAAGATCCTCCTACATAGAAAATTCTCTCTGTTGAGGAATGCTGCTGTTATAAACATGAATATCCAAACTAAAATATTTTTATTTAAATTACATTATTCTTCACCCTATTTAGAAATTGTCTTTTCCTTATAGAAGAGTGAGAAACCACATGTTGCTTTTAACCAATTTCAGATGCTCAAAAAAGAAGCGATGTTGAGATCACTTCAAAAAGCACATGAACTTGGAAGCCAATAACTAACATTTGGCTGGGAATTATTTGCATGTGTCCTTTGAATAAGGACATTATTTGCTAAGAATGATTTATTCAGACAATTCAGCTATGGATTTCTATGTCTGTGGAAGAACTAAAATATAGTACAAAGGCCGGAGAAACTTCCAGTTGCCATCTAAAAGTTCTGAGTTCCCACCTGTAATATGAGATCTGGGTTTGCTACCTAGAGTTATTGATGTGCATGACAAATACAGGCAAGTTTAGCTCTTAGTGAGTGTTACAGTATGCAAGAAAAAAGGACATCAATAGAAGGTTTACACAGACAAGAAACATTTCAAACAAGTATAGTCCACATTCCTTGCAGCTGAGAAGCCACATAAAAAACCCAACCTAAATTGAAGAGCCAGTATGAACTGTGTTATATTAAAAAGCTAATACTGAGGCTCATGAAAGCTCAAGAGTTTACATGAGCAGCCTATAAAATGCGAATGTAACTAGCACCAGGGAATTCTGTAGAAACTATCCCTCTGCAAAGCCAAAACTGCTTCAAAAACCCCAAACACCACAAACTCTTTCCAGGATCAGGAATAACAGATGTATACAAATTTACAAGGTTAAAATTAGTTCTCTGTTCCTGATCCACAGGCGCATGTTACTGAAGTACACATATAATTTTCAACAATATGTGTCTCTGAGATGCAAGCGAGTCCTCCGACACAAACCGCCCCTGAGTTTAAGTTCAGAGAACCTGAACACAAATAGCACAGTTGCTTTTCCATCCTCTAAACATTATGGCTATGCAGAGACTGCTCAAGATAGTCTGAAAAATTCCTTTAGATGGGCTGTGAACAACAGTATTTATATTATTGTTGTGCAGCTGCTTCTAACAGTATTTGGAGTGCTCATGTTTTATTTATATTACATGGAAAGATTCAGTGCACAAGGCAGTGTGTGTATATGCATGTGAGCTCTAGAGTGAGGACATCTCATTCACTGAACAATTAGGGAAAGAGTGTGAAAAAGAGGCAAAAACTTTTTATTTACTTACTGTGATGCACAGAAAACTGCTGGAAAGCAGTCAAGGGTCAAATCTGTCAAGATTTGTTTTCCCCCAAGAAGACAGAAGCCACCCAAGTACCGAGTGGATGAAGTGTTTCTCCATGAACACTGCAGATAGCAGGCTAAAAACATCACGCTAGTTTATTTTTACTCTAAAACTGCAGAATAAGTGAATAAAGACTCTTTTCATTGTAACATTGAGTATTTTAATTAGAAGGGGAATTGTAGCTTCTGCCATCAGTGCTAGCAATTCATAAAGGTTTGCAAGAAAACCTTACCTTCTCAGAGAACCATAGAATAGTGTGTGTTGGAGGGGACCTTAAAGATCATCCAGTTCCAACTCCCCTGCCATGGGCAGGGACACCTCCCACTAGATCAGGTTGTTCAAGGTCCCATCCAACCTGGCCTTGAACGCCTCCAGGGGTGGGCCAGCCACAGTTTCCCTGGGCAACCTGTGCCAGTATCTCACCACTCTCATGGTGAAGAAATTCTTCCTTATGTCTGGTCTAAATCTGCCCCTCTCCAGTTTATACCCATTGCCCCTGGTCCTATCACTACAAGCCCTTGTAAAAAATCCCTCCCCAGCTTTCTCATAGCCCCTTCAAGTACTGGAAGTTCACTATAAGATCTCAGAGCCTTCTCTTCTCCAGGCTGAACAATCCCAGCTCTCTCTTAGCCTGTTAATGATGCGGTAGTTAACAGCTGGAGACAGTGACTGAATGAAACAGTTCTCCATCTCATCTTTGTCCCTCCCCCAGCCTCCAGACCAAGGCTTGATGCCTTACTGAGGGATCTGCTGCAGTCACACACCAGCTACCAGGCTCAGCACTAAATTGAGGAGGTAAAAATGCAATGGCTATAATAGAAAGGCGCTCAAACTACTTGATCAAAGGGTGCCTCCAACCCTTTAATTCAATGACTCTATTAACTGAAGACAGGCAATATTCTAGAGGATTTTCAACTCTGTCCTCTATTAGCTTGTGACTCAATCAAAATGGAATCCTTAAGAAATGAAGCATTTGGTGCATTTCTTGTCTTAAATGAGCTTAGAGAAGCAGCTTATCAGTCTTCTAATTTATTATTAATATTCAGTCAAATTTCAGAGAGAATTGCACACTGGAGGAAAACAGCCTTCATATCTAATTGCTGAGATTAATTTGCAGTTATCAGTACATTAGGAATTTAGGTTTGTGCTACAATCCTCTTTTTCATTAACTGCTACACTTGTTCTATTTTGGTTTTCTAAGAAACCAAGCTAGAATAATACAGTTGGGTTCAAAACTCACTTAGTTTACAGTTCTGAATTTCAAGAGTAATAATCACATCTTTCAGACAGCACATTCTCACCTTTTTTGGAAAGGCACTCCTCAGGTGAGAAGTGCAGAATGCTGTCTCCTCAAAACCCTCGGAAATTACATTACAAAACTGAAATAAAAACCAACCTGAAGACGGAGGCGACGTTCAGGCTATGTGGCAGTAATTTGCAGTGAAATATATTAAAGAAATAATGCAATTATTCGAACCAAGAATAATAAACTCTGGAAAGTCTAAGGTAAAATTAAATTTAACAAGAAATCCAAGAAAAGCGTAAAGAAATGAAGAGTCAAATATCTAAACAATCTTAATTACACTTGGATAAAATGTCTTCTGAATCTCTAACTAGCCAGAAGTCCAACATCTGCTTGCACAATGTGTATGTTTGTATGTACATACAAACACACACATGCTTTTGAAGATGAATCATACATTTCCACTTTATGCTGTGCAACTGAAAGTTCATTACAAACCTCTCTCTGTTCTACAGGGAAGGGCAAAGAATTCAGTGTGCCTTTAATGATCTCTTAATCATATCCAAGTCTAAAATGTCGTAGCCTCTGAATATCATAGAATCCAAGGATGGTTTGGATTGGAAGGGACCTTAAAGATCATCCAGTTTCAACCCCTCTGCCATGGGCAGGGACACCTCCCACCAGACCAGGCTGCTCAAAGCCCCATCCAACCTGGCCTTCAACACCTCCAGGGATGGGGTAGCCACAGCTTCCCTGGGCAACCTGTGCCAGAGCCTCACCACCCTCATCGTGAAGAAATTCCTCCTTATGTCTGGTCTAAATCCGCCCCTCTCCAGTTTATACCCATTCCCCCT
>WAAB01017435.1:0-29203 GCA_013389865.1 Piaya cayana | reverse complement strand
GCCGGTTCATGTCAAGCTTCTCATTGACCAGCACCCCAAGTCCTTCTCTGCAGGGCAGCTCTCAATCACATCATCCCCCCTTGTGTACTGAAATTGGGGATTGCCCTTACCCAGGTGTAGGATGATGCACTCGGCCTTATTGAACTTCATGAGTTTCTCACAGCCCCACTTCTCCAGCCTGGCCAGGTCCCTCTGGATGGCATCCCATCCTTCCGGTGTGGCAACTGCACCGCTCAGCTTGGTGTCATATGAACTGTATGTTTTTCCCTGCCTACAGTCACCACAGTAACAACTTTGTAGCTGCTAAAAGGCTCATCTCCTTGGAAAAAAAGAACAGAGTAAAATGTAAATTAGAAAGCAATATACATACCAGATACCTGTAGGGCATGACAGGAACTCCAGTGGTAACCTATGAGGCAAGTAACAGGCTGGTATAACAACCGGAGGTTATGGCTCTTTCTGCTGCAGAATGCTTCATTCCTCAACAAGTCTGGAGAGGGAAGAGTTAGAAGGGTAATTGGAAATCTGAAGCATTTCTGACAGGACAGCTGCATGGGTTTGCAGTGTCTGGAGTTTTCTGAGCTGTCAGTAGGGCCATGTCTGGTTGGCTGGCTCTCTGAGAAGGAGAAGCCACAGGCAATTGGGCTCAAGGAGCATATGCACAGGGTGCAAGGAGTCAGCCAGACCAACTCCACAACAGTTTCAATCCCACAATGGGAATTCTCCTCATCCCTGATGCTGTATCAAACCTTGTCTATCCAAAGGGCAGCATTAAAAATGTTCTGCAGTTACTAGATCAAAACATAACCCTGATGGCACGCGAGGACAACAGCACAGAAATGACAACGCAAATGACAAACTTCACTCAGGTCCCAAAACAGAAAGGAAGGATCCACCAAAGGGAGGTAAAAAGGGGTGTTTGTAAGCAGCATCCTGTTTTATAGCCTGGCAGGAGATCTGCACTGAGAAAGCTTAAATCCTTTCTGTACCATTAACCCCTTCTGTACTGTTAACAGCTGCACTTCTTCTGAGTGACTACAGTGCTGGCTGTCATGTCCACAGCCCATACAATACTGTTAATCACGGAGGTTGTGCTTATAGCTCCATTAGGCAAGACTGAAGTTATATGTTACACTCTATGTGCACATTAGACTGGAAAGACAAAGTATCTTTGCCCCAAACCTAAAGCGTTACCTCTCTGTATAAAATATTCACATGGTAAGAAATTACCTGGCATCTGCCCAGGGCAGTGGTGGAGTCTCCATCCCTGGAGGTGTTCAAAAAACTTGTAGATGTGGCTCTTCGGGACATGGTTTAGCAGGCACAGTGGTGTTGGGCTGGTGGTTGGACGGATGATCTTGGAGTTCTTTTCCCACCCTAATGATTCTATCTGCTAACTGTCACAAGAGTCAGGATGCTCAATCTAAACCTAGATCAGCAGGTAATTTCATTTCACAATTATCTCTCAAAAGCGAACACAGAGGTAGAAACTTTTTTATGCCTAAGAACAGAGAAGCAGGGCCCTCTCCCCTTTACACAATATTGCTCACATCAGTCCAGTTTACTTTCAAAAAAAATGCAGTGAGTCCATTTGCCTGGAAAGAACTGCATTCCAAACAGTTTTCACTGGACTGCCAAATTCTAGATGATAACTGAATCCCAGGCTGAGTGTTCCCAACCTCTGTTGCCACAATATCCCTGCCCAAATCATGAAAAAATGAGATTCATTTAAAAAGCCACAGGCTCTTCATGGTCTTGAGAGGAGAAACCAGCACAGAGTTTCAACCACTGCCAGTTCTGGCCTATCACAACACGTCTGAAACCAGCATTTGAAACAAGCTCTCAAACCCAGACTGCATGTTGTTTGCCCAATGTACAAGGGGAAGGAACGTTTTGAACCGTATAGGAGCCATTCTCAGTCCCAGGTCTATGATTATCTTGCTTATTAGCTTCCTCTTTGCTCAAAGATCTGGTCGCTAAGGCTTACACAGACAGGAATTTATTTTTCTTTGCCATTGTTAATGGATAACTGTGCCACAGTCATTAAAAAGGCCAGTGTGGTGTGAGTCAGCAGGAGAAGGTAACACAGATGAAGGACCTGGAAATTCTTCCTTATTCCTTTCTACCCGTCATCTAAGTCTGGTTTCTGGCTAGCCAAACATCAGAGAAATAACCAGATGGGTTGAGGTGTAACTTGTCTCAAGAGACAAGACATCATTGTTAGTGGGGAAGGCTCAGAGCTGGCAGCCACTTAAGTCAGCAAGACAAACTCCAAGAAGATTAAGGGAGCTGAGGGGAGAAATGGAGCACCATTGACCCACTGTGCCTCATTATCCATTTTGATTACAAATTCTTCTTTAAAACATGTCTTATTGAGTACTGTGGGCAGTTTTGGGGGCCACAGTATGGAACAGATATAAAACTACTAGTGAGTGTCCAGAGGAGGGACACAAAGTTGGTGAGGGGTTTAGAGGGGAAGTCGTATGCGGAGCAGCTGAAGTCACTTGGTCTGTTCAGTCTGGAGAAGAGGAGACCGAGGGGAGACCTCATCACGGTCTACAGCTTCCTCACAAGGGAAGGAGCAGGAGGAGGCACTGAGATCTCTCTGGTGACCAATGATGGGAGCCAAGGGAATGACAGGAAGATGCACCAGGAGAGATTTAGGTGGGATACTTGGAAAACGCTCTTCACCCAGAGGATGGTGGAGCACTGGAACAGCTCCCCAGTGAAGCAGTCGTGGTGCCAAGCCTGACAATATTCAAGAAGCATTTGGACAACGCCCTCAGACACAGGGTGTGAGTTTTGGGGTTCTCCTCTGCAGGGACAGGAGTTGGATTCGATGATCCTTGTGGGTCCCTTCCAACTCAGGACATTCTCTGATTATGTCAGATCCACACCTACAGCCAGTGTTTTGAAAGTGCTGAAATGGTGATTTTTAATCAAGCAAAGGCTGAGCACATATGTAGGAAGCACGCAGGACGGAGATGCTGTAACGATCTCAGGAAACTGTGAGGCAGTTTAACTTAACTCAGGAAACTTAAAGGCAGTTTAGATCTGCACTCTAATGAAGAGATGCCTCTCTAGCCTTCTTGACAAGTCCAGTTTAAAAGAAACCGAAAAATCTCAATTTATTGCTGTGCAGAGCTGCATTGTGTAACTACAGGAAGTATTAAGCATCTCATCATAATCAAAGCATTTTTGTCATTTATCTCATATAGATTTTTTTCTAAGTTTAACCCTGTCTCTTTTTGCTTCATGGTAACTCCCCTGGGAGTAATTACTAAATTCCCACAGCAGTGATTTAGGTGGCTTAAGAGCATGTAACCTCAGCCTTGCCTCCTCCATCAAAATGAAGATTTTGCCTAGAAAAGAATTTTTCCCCTTCTTCACATTATTTGAACTATGGCACATGATCAATAACATGAAACTGCAGAAAACTTCCTCATATGGCAATTGTATTGATTTTTTAAATAAATAATTGAACTAACTGTTAAGACCAAGTTCATCAATACAATCTGACTCTTTTGTTTCCCCCCTCCCAAGCAGGACCAATCAGTCAGGGTCTCGTGGTTAGCATAACCAGTTTTCTGGAGCTGTTGTACCACTCTGACAGGACACTGAATAGCCATTTCTTATACGATTGTTCTCTCGTTGTTCTCACATCCACCTGCATGCATCCTCACAGCTCCAAATCACACTCTTCTCCTGAACCTTCTCTAGTGCATTGTACCTTCCCACAGAACTTCCATCACCATTCTCTTCTACGTGATCCTTCAGTTTGCCTTTTCCTACACCACCAGGCTCCTTTGCAAAACAATGAACGCAACTTTAGGAAAGATTTACTGTATTTTTCACAGCTAACAGAGACCGAATGCCAAATTGTGTTAAATGTCTGATTTCTTTCCACTTGGATGTCAGAAGCATACCTGCAAACTAGCACCTCTGCTCAGACTGTACATTAACAACAGGTTTTTACTACTCACGAGTTCTCTGTGAGGCAAAGCAGAGCCCAAGTGTTACAGGAGGTGAAATGGGAAAACCAAAATCAGTCTCCCAGGCTTCCTTCAAAGGAAAAGGATCTTCTCCATAGGGACGGCTGGCTCTCATTTTCTCTCATACTCTGATGCCCTTAAGTCCTGGTGTCACAGTTGCAACAAAATCTCTCCCCAGGTGAACTTGAATATAGAGTCAGAGAATCATAATTTGCGTTGGAAGGGACCTTAAAGATAATCTAGTTCCAGTTTCTCTATCATTTCCACCACCAACACCCTCAAGAAGCTGGCAGCTCGTGCTGCCACTGCGAGCTGCTCCTTCACCCAAGGGGTTAGAGTGAGGAATCCCTTCCGCAGCAGACACATATGATAAATCTGGCAGTATGGGACTGGTGACTGGGGAGGCTCGTCACTGGTATGTGCTGCTGGAAAAGAGATTCTTCACTTTCTTGACAAGGATCACGTAAAACGTTCATGCCCTTCAAAAGAAGCGTGGCCAGCAGGTCAAGGGAGGTGATTCTGCACCTCTGTTCCTCTCTTGTGAGACCCCACCTGGAGTATTTTGTCCAGTACTGGAATCCTCAACATAAGAAAGGTATGGAACTGTTGGAACAGGTCCAGAGGAGGGTTACAAGGATGATCAGAGGGCTGGAGCACCTTCCATACGAGGACAGGTTAAGAGACTTGGGGGTGTTCAGCCTGGAGAAGAGAAGGCTCTGAGGAAATCTTATAGTGACCTTCCAGTACTTGAAGGGGCTACAAGACACCTGGGGAGGGACTTTTTACAAAAGTTTGTAGTGATAGGATTAGGGGCAATGGGTATGAAATGGAGAAGGGCAGATTTAGACTGGACATTAGGAAGAATTTCTGTACCATGAGAGCTGGGAGGCACTGGCACAGGTTGCCCAGGGAAGCTGTGGCTGCCTCATCCCTGGAGGTGTTCAAGGCCAGGTTGGATGGGACCTTTGAACAACCTGATCTAGTGGGAGGTGTCCCTGCCCATAGCAGGGGGGGTTGGAACTGGATGATCTTTAAGGTCTCTTTGAACCCAAACTATTCTACGATACTATGATTTGGCTGTAATTCAAAGGACATGGTAGCATGCGCGTAGGTCCTGGACGTTAGTCTGCTTTTCCACCTCTGCAACAAGCGAAAAAAAGCCTTCAAGATGTAGGTTGATAAGACTCATTTAATATGTTCTGCACAATCCACTCTTATTTACATGGAACAACAGATTCAAAACATTAGCAGCAGTTTATGTTGAACACTGTGGAAGAATTAGAGAATTACAGAGCAATTCAGGGCCTAAATCAGACACACTCAGTATAGTGGAGCACAGCATCCCTGGCAGATCCGCTGCTCCCCATTCAGCAGAGTCACAAACATTTCTTTACCGACAGAAACATTCCTCTGCAACATTCCTAAAATATATTGGTGTTTGCAAGTTGAAGGGCTTTCCTGAGAGGAGGAGCAGGAATGAAGTGTGTGCCTACATTTGACAATGTTCTTCCAAGTCCAAGATAGATCACACAATTTATAAATATCTCCCTGAAAAAAAATGCTCCTTCTGGAGGTGCTTGTATCTACCTAACAGCCATGCGACCCAATGGCCCAAAAAATGACTTTCTAGAAATTGTTTTACTTTAAAAATAACTTTTTTATATGTATTTCAAATGCTTATTTACAGTAATTACAATTACTAACCCTGTTAGGGTACATGAGCAGATGTGCAGACCGGCACATACATGTAGCTTTCAGTTTTATGTTATTTTAAGTTCCTTACATTGTTCCAAAATCCAGCTGGCATGGATCTAACAGGTGTAATTGGAACAATAAACATGTTACAGATGAGAAAAACACAAAAACTGTTCCTTAGTTCTGAGTCCAAACTTCACCTGCCTTCCTTCTAACAATTTACACTGTACGTATCACTGTGAGGCATGACCTGTAGTAAACGTTTCCATCAAAGATTAGCAGATTCTCTTAACTGAGTGAAACTTGACACACTAAACTCTGTGAAGCACTACTTTTCATTGTGTTTCAGAAAGAAAATGAGGGCACATCTTGGCTGCCTATCAAGCACCAAATTCAAACCCCAGTGGGCACACCCAGCTCCCACTAAAAGCAGCGAGACGCAAGGCACCACCCATTTGGCCTTCACTAAGTGAAAAGAAACACAGAAAAGACGAAAAAAAAAAAAGAGGAAAAAAAAGCAGATTTTGCTAGAGGTTATACAGCAAGACCCAGAGGTCAAACTGGGGGAACTCACACGACCTTCCCCAGATGCATTCACTGCGGGGAATTAGGGCAAACTGCGGAAGAGGCAGTGATGTTGATTAGAAAAAAATGGATTAGGAAGCAGTAACACTATAGTGGGTCAAAAATAGGACAGTATTAGGAAGGGAGACGGGGGGAGGGAGAGAGATGGGGAGAGAGAGAGAGAAGAGAAGAGAGAGAAGAGAGGAGAGAAGAGAGAGAAGTGGAGAAAAGAGAAGAGAGGAGAAATACTGAAAGTTACCATGAGAAAGGAAGAAAGATGATATGATGCAACAGCATGCCTAAATAAAAGGACATGCATTGATGAGAGGCATTTTTTATACATGTTAAACAGCTGATTGCAGTTTCAGTAAACACACAGACATCATGTTTGCCTCTAGTAGGTGTGCTTACTTCTGCAAACAATGGTCTGGGTGGTAGGCTTACGTTGAGGGAAGACAACTCTTTGTCTCTCATCCATCTTAGTCCCTAATCACAGCTGCCTCAAAAATATTAGCACAGAGCATTAGTTACTGACTGCACTTGGCAGAACCCAAAAGGCAGCTGCGATCACGCCCTCAGAGTTTTGAAAAGGAGATTTACTTTAAATTCTGTATAAATTCTGTATAAAGACTCACCATAGGGCAGACTCCTCAAAAATACACTGCTGAAATTGGCTTATAGCATAAAACAGAAACGTATTGTGACTGTCCCAGAATTGGGCTCCTCGCATCTAGGTGATAACCAGCAGCTCACCAGTGGAGTCCAGCACAGCCCTGCTTCCCAGGACAGAGGTGGGCTTAGAACAGGAGACTGGAATGGACGTTTGGGACAAAAAGAAGGGAATATTGAAGACAGTAAGAATGGGTATGTCAAACTTCTTGAGTCCTATCTGTCCCTCCTAAAATTATCAAATGCTCCAGTAAGCTGAAAGACCAGATGAGATGTTTTTCCCTGCTGCTGCCTATTTTGCATACACCTGAACAGGGCCCAAACATGTTCTTATCCTTAAAATACTAATAAAGGCTTCAGATAAAAATACCTCCCAATCAAACCCATCCTCCTGACTACCAAACCCTTTCCTTCCAGGGCTCTATAAAAATCAAAGCTACCTGGCATACTTTATTTCCCTAAAACAGCATTTATCAAAGCTTCATTTTAAAAATCTGACTGTTGTGAAACAACTGCTGAAGGGGAAAAAATGGGACCCTGGTCTCAGCATTTGCACCCATAGACCTGGAGAGGAACCAGAAAAAAGCACTGCAGGTGGCACTGACAAAATTCATCCCTCCAAGGGCACCAGGACAGATGGATTAACTCAGCAGAGGGAGGTATCCACTGTCCTACAACAGCTCAACATCAGCACTAATCAAATCAGAAGGAAAACACACAGAAAAGGTTGCTTTGCTTTTTTTCAACCCTCTCTACTCAAGACTTTTGTACTCCACTTCCCAACTCTGGTCTTGGAAAGAAACCAACTGTCCGCACTCTCAGTGACATGACAACTACAGGCAGCTACAGGGACCTGCATCCCTGGAGGGCTGCATCTCCCAAGGAGGATGAAAGAGGCTGAGAAGGGGCATCACGAGCTGCGGCCACAGATCTGCTCGATGTCGTAGATCTCCTTGGGACAGTCATTAGACAAGAGGAGAGGTGGACCTTCTGTTATCACAACATCATCCTCAATGCGCACGCCGATGCCACGGAACCTCTCCGGGGCACTCACATCATCCTCAGGGATATAAATGCCTGAAAAATAGAGAGAGAATTAAAACAGTCTCCAGGATGACATCTTTCCCATACTGGACCACCATGAGGGCAGGGCTGGATTTTCAGTAACATGAGTTTGATCCTGAAAATTTTTAATAAGGAAAAGCTACATTCCTTCCCCTCACTTATGGCAGTCGGTGGGCAAAGAAAGGAAGGTGTCCCTCAGTACCTACAGACCCTAGCATGTTAATACCAATTTCCACAATTACAGCTGTCCTTCCCACGCTTCATGCTCTTGACGCTATGTTCACAAGGATGGTTTCAGCAAAGTTGTGAATAGAGAAAGAGAGAGAGAAGATCCAAGGATTACATGTAAGTTTCTAGCTGACAGCTCCAAATCCAGCAACAAGCAGAAAGAACGATTCATCACAGAACAGCTAATTGCCAAAGAGAAGTTCTGAATGCCTGTAACTGCAGACTGCAATGCTCGAGACGCACACTGCCAGCAAGCGGTAGTCGTTCAGTCACAGTAACAGAGAATGCAGCACAAGTGAACTGACCCTGCTTCTCTGCACTGCGACTGACCCGTGCTGCTGTGGGTCAAACACGAACAGTCTGGGATCTACAATACTCTGCTTCCTGTTGCACAGATGCTTTCTGAGAGTTCGCTCCCACAACTAGTTACCTTGGCTATTTGGGAGGAGAATAGTGTTTTCTAATGCTGCAATGACTTTGGGAGGGGATAATTTAAGGTTTTCCAATACTGTAATAATTTTCAGTTTCTTTAGAAAGGACCTGAATGTTTTGGTCTGAGGGATGAACTAGCCCCTGAAAGCCATACCGTTAACTTCAGTGCTGCAGGTTTTGCTCCACTGCTGACTGCGTATCTTTTTACCTGGTTCGATGGTTATCACCATGCCTGGCTGGAGCGGGATGGATCGGGATATATCTGGAGTATCATGAACATCCATGCCCAAGTAATGGCCCACATGATGCGGGCAGTACTTTCGAACAGCCTGGCAGAAGACAAAACAAGTGTCATGGAAGCAGTTAAACGCAGCCCAACCTGTTGTTCCAAAGCAGAAGAAGGGGAGAAGAGGCAGGATAGTTATGTGCTTAACTCACAATCTTACTGTCACGACTAGGATATAAGGGGTTGCCCATCGTTTATCAGAACTGGATGGCCCTCCAAACCCACCAGTATCAGCTGCATATCAAAAGCAGACTGCAGATTGCCTGAAAAGAACTACCCAAGCTCATCACCACCCCAGCACATCAAGCGAGGTTTCAGTTTTTGGCTCACAGAGCTTTGCTGCCCCAGCCCGTTTCATCCTTTAAACATCAAAATTCTGCATTGCTCCCATGAGCAGACCCTGACAACCTGCAAAGAGGTCTCCTACACACAATTGAGTGAATGCTGTGTCGATTTCATTCAGTAACTGCAGCAGAATTTAATCCACCTCTCCAGGACACAGCCACTGGCTCCCCACCACCACCATCCTAACTCCCCTCCCTCCAGAGACGAGCTCATTGATAGCAGGAATCAAAGAGCTCATTCCTCCTCTGCCCTGCACTCCTCATATTCGCTGGGGACTGAGCTGCAGACGCTGGTCTCGCCTGGCTGTGCTGCCACCTGCCGAGAGAAACCGGCACGATAGCATCAGTTCACAGGCAGGAACGTGCAGTGACACTGTAGGACAATGAAATCTGCCTGAAATCTCTACTGCTGTCAAAGGGGCAGATCTGTTGCCCAGTGTCACCTTCTTTCTCGACCCAGAATCAGCAATCATGCAGGTTTGCCATTAGTGGAACTAGATAAAGTTCTCTAAGTGCAAATCAATCCAATTTTATCTGCAGGTTCAGATCAAAGGCAGACCACTTTCTCAGTCTCATTTATCAGGTAACTCTGTGAATCCCAGTACTGTCACAAAACGGTGCAGAAGAGGCAGCAGGTGGAATGACTGAGGAGAACGGGCTGCATCTTTTGGTGGCGCTGCAGACTTATGCTGCATTGAACAGATCACAAAACTATGACAGATTGCCTGCAGCCAGCCCTGGAACCAGAATTTGGGCGTTACTGCCAATGTCTCCATGGGTCCCTTCAGACCGTCTGTACTCCAGAGCTGCATCTACACTAACGAGTCATGCATATCAACGGGAATGGCTCTGCAGCACAGAATATCAAATTCTGAGAGCAAACCACGTGCATATAAGCACAGCAAAGACGTGGATCTGTTAGAGCAAGTCCAGAGGACGCCACGAAAATGATCTGAGGGCTGGAGCACCCCCCATCCAAGGGCAGACTGAGAGAATTGGGATTGTTCAGCCTGTAGAGAAGGCTGCCAGGAGACCTTATAGCAGCCTTTCAATACCAAAAGGGGCTACAGGAAAGCTGGGGAGAGGCTCTTTATCAGGGAGTGTAGTGATAGGATGAGTCGTAATAGTTTTAAGCTGAAAGAGGGGAGATTGAGAATCATAGAACAACCAGGTTGGAAGAAACCCACCAGATCATCGAGTCCAACCGTTCCTATCAAACGCTAAACCATGCCCCTCAGCACCTTGTCCACCTGTGCCTTAAACACCTCCAGGGAAGGTGAATCAACCACCTCCCTGGGTAGCCTGTTCCAGTGTCCAATGACCCTTTCTGTGAGAAATATTTTCCTAATGTCTAGCCTAAATCTCCCCTGGTGGAGCCTGAGGTCATTCCCTCTTGTCCCTTAGGTTAGATATTAGGAAGAAATTTGTTACTGCGAGGGTGGTTGAGGCACTGGCACAGGTTGCCCAGGGAAGCTGCAGCTGCCCCGTCCCCAGAGGTGTTCAAGGCCAGGTTGGATAAGGCTTTGAACAACTTGATCCAGCAGAAGGTGTCCCTGCCCATGGCAAAGGGGTTGTATCTGGATGATCTTTAAGGTCTTTCCCAATCCAAACCTTTCTATGATTCTATGATAATACTGAGGGTTTACTTCAGACCAAATTTTACTCTGAATGGTTGAAACCCATCTTCAATATTGCATCCAGTTCTGGAGTCCTCAGCACAGGAAAGACATGTGGGCCACAAAAATGATCAAAGGCCTGGAACACCTGCCCTATGAAGACAGGTTGAGAGAGTTACGGATGTTCAGCTTGGAGAAAAGAAGACTTCGAGAAGACCTTATTGTGGCTTGCAGTACTTAAAAGGGGCAGTAAGAAAGATGGGGAAAAACTTCTTAGCAAGTCCTGTACCAACAAGACAAGGGGGAATGGTTTTAAACCAAAGGAGAAGTTTAGACTCAGTATTAGGAAGAAATTTTTTTTTTGCTGAGGGTGGTGAGACACTGGCACAGATTGCCTAGAGAGGTGGTAGATGCCTCAGCCCTGGAAACATCCAAGATCAGGGTAGATGGGGCTCTGAGCAACCTGACTGAGTTGAAGATGTCCCGTTCCTAGAGGAGGCTTGGACCAGATTACCTTCCAATCCAAACCATTCTATGATTCTATGACTCTATGATTCAAGCTTAGCCCTGGCTAAAAGAAATCCAGTCCTGTGCTGAGACCAGCCCACAATATGAATTAAAGCATAATGAGTGGGAGCAATTAGAAGATTAATCCCAAGACCCTATTCTCGAGACAAACTAAAGGGACTAACTTAACCCAAGGAGACAACATTCAGGCCTGCTGGGGGGAAACTGGAGTAAAAAATACTTCAAGTACCTTGAAGAAGTAGTTCTCAGTGACGCTGCTCTTTAGGACACCCAGGTCTTTTAGTTTCTGTCCAATAAGACTTAGCATGAGGCTGTAGATATTCTCTAGACTCATGCCTGGGGAACAGAGGCTCAGACAGGACTTCTGGATATCCAGGACAGCCTGGTACAGTTCTGCTTGAGGTTTTGTGAACCTGAAAACCAATGAGGAAAGGAATAAAGGACATCTCTTACAACTAAACCTCTACCCAGAGCCTATTTTCAGGACAGATTCAGTTCAATGTTGGAGCAGGGAAAGTTGAAAAGGAAAGCAACTTGCTCCTTATATATGAATTGCCAGACGAGGCATCCCTGCAACATACCCTTCAAAGGACTGGGTAGGGGCAGGGTTTCTCAGCTGGCAACCTAACCCCAAAGCAAAGCAAGACAAAGCTACTGCAGGAAAAAGAATGCACTTTAACTTAAACATGTAGGAATCAAACATGCAACCACAGGGCCCGCATGACAGCATCACAACCAACAGAGCCATGTATGAGGCAACTAAACTCCTCTCTTACACCAACCTAAGTCAGCTACAGCTGAATGCAGAAAAGCCCTCTCTGCCCTTTAAGCACACTATAACACCTAAAAACAGCAGTACTCACACATAATCATGCAGTAATTAATGAGGCAGTGGGGAATACAGCTTCTCGAGCTGAAAGATTAGTTTATATGATTTGATTATTCTGAAGGACCACAAAATGGATCACATTAAAACTACTCAAACAGAGATTAAACATACACACTTGATCAATCAATTATTTAAGAGCTTTTCAAAGTTCTTCAAAACAGGCTTATTGCAGCTTACCTTCCATTAACAGGCCAGGTACGTGTGATGTCACTTACATAGCAGGAAAACTCACATCCACCATCCAACAAGACCATCTCACCATCCTGGAGAAAACAGGAAAAAATACTTTGTGGTTCAGTGGGGCTATTAACTGCATTAATTTCTCTGAGAGCAAGAAAGGAGATTATTTTCACAAAGTAGCTGCAGAGATGTGAATTTCTTTTGCAGAACAACACCCCAGCTGCCACTGCTCATAAACTGGCAATTCCGACATTCCAAGCTGGATTGTTTCTCTTCAAGGTAGCCTCTGACTGTTCCGGTTATCTACAACCTGAGCTCTTACCGTGCTGATTTTCAAATACTTTCAGGTTAAAAAAAAAGCATTTTCCTTGAACTATCGTGCACCCTGAGGCATCAGTCCCATTCACACCTGGACAGCCTACTCCTGCAAAGTACTCCGGTGATTCCTCTCATTCGTTCTCCACCAGTGACTGAGAGAGAAGAGGTTTGTAACAAGAATATAGATCTCTGAGCTTCACAAGGCAGAAGGACCCAGCAAGATCACTTGTCTGTCAGTGCATCACTCCTGTATGTGCACTATTGAATAGCTTGTACCATCTTAATCAGAGAATCATAGAATAGTTAGGGTTGGAAGGGACCACAAAGATCATCTGGTCCAAACCCCTGCAGGAGCAGGGACATCTTCAACTTGATCAGGTTGCTCAGAGACCCATCCAACCTGACCTTAAATGTTTCCAGGGACAGAGCATCTACCACCTCTCTAGGCAACCCATGCCAGTGTTTCACCACCCTCAGAGTATTAAATTTCTTCCATGTTCTCTTCTGTGACTTTCTTGACTGCTCTAACATATATTTCTGAATCTATCTGGTGATGCAGCATAAACTTTTGGAGATGTGAACCTCTGATTTTCTTCAGCAAAACTGTTCCACATCAATCAAATCACTGACTGTACATCTTCCAAAAAGCTACACAAAAAAGACAAAGGACCAGGAAGAAAATCACTTGCCCTCCTTAAAGGGGCCAGCAACAAATAAAGACGTGAGAGCTATTAAAAGTTAATCTTAACTTCTCTATGAATTTACACTGCATGTTATCCAAATGCCTTTTCTAGAGATTGACTCCAAAGATCTGTGATTCTGCCAGCAGACATGATGTGGAATGACAAGGAATAATTCTATCGCATTAAGGAAAAAAAAAGAGTTTTACTGCTAGTACTAATTCCAGTGCTAACCACTGTCATTGTGTACAGCTACATGCCACAAACACTCACATATTAGACAAACTAGCAGTGAGCAGATCTCACAAACCCACCAAATAGACAGGCCATTAACCATCCATGAAAATTTTTTAATTTTTTCAGAATAGCTGGTTCAACTTTTTAAGTAAAATATGAAATTATAGCACCTGCTCTCTTCCAAGCAATTAAACAAGGTAAGTTAAGAATTTATGGGATGAGGGAATTCAGCCTGTGGTTTGATTGTCCACTAAGTGCCTTAGGTCCTCTGTCTTGTCCTCTTTCTTCAAAGCCAAGTTCACTAAGTGATGGACTGAATGAAGTCCAGGTGAGGCCATAAGCAGCCTTCAGATACCTTCCAGATTAGACACTTTGTTAGCCTATTTGGCAACAATATCTGTGGGAAGTAGCACACAAAGGGAAAGAAAGAGTCAAGTTTATAGGTTTAACCTACTTCACAAAAAAACCCAAAAACAACAAATGACAGTCATTTAACTGAATGATTTTAACAGAAGCAACTGGAGTTACATGAGCACGCCTGACCCTGAAAGACAGTAAAACAAAGGAGGCTCCTTTCTGCCAAAAGCAGCCTGTCATATCTTTTGTATTTCTGTCTCTGCAGATCATTTCAAGGTCTGCTAGCATGCCAGCTTCAAGAAAAGACAATGCTAGTAGGAAAGTTTCATCCTGAGTTAAGACAGAGGAAAAATCTGCTCCTCTGAAAAGTGAATCGTGAGTAGAGCAGCGGCAGAATGCTGCTCCTGAACGTACATATCTGAATCTAAAGGTGTATTGTCTAGAAAGCTGGAGAGGGTTCAACTACACAAATCAGGGAAACACAGAATCACTCGGTTGGAAAAAGACCCACCGGATCATCAAGTCCAACCATTCCCATCAATCACTAACCCATGCCCCTCAGCACCTTGTCCACCCATCCCTTAAACACCTCCAGGGAAGGTGACTCAACCACTTCCCTGGGCAGCCTCTGCCAGTGCTCAATGACCCTTCCCATTAAATACTTTTTCCTGATGTCTAGCCTGAACCTCCCCTGGCAGAGCTTGAGGCCACTCCCTCTTGTCACCTGGGAGAAGAGGTCAGCTCCCTCCTCTCCACAACCTCCTTTCAGGTAGTTGTAGAGAGCAATAAGGTCTCTCCTCAGTCTCCTGTTCTCCAGGATAAACACCTCCAGCTCTCTCAGCCGTTCCTCATAAGGCCTGTTCTCTAGCCCCTTCACCAGCTTTGTTGCCCTTTTCTGGACTCGCTCGAGAGCCTCAACATCCTTCTTGTGGTGAGGGTCCCAGAACTGAACACGGGATTCAAGGTACAGTCTGACCAGTGAATCTTCAGAACAAGACAAGACACCTTAATTTACCTAGAGCCATCTAATCCGCCTCTAACAATTTACCACCGTTCTTTTCCCTCTTTGTTCCCCTTCCCTGCTTTTCTGGCCTTCATGGAGTCCAAAATGCCACTCAGCTTTGCCAAAGCTGGAATGCAATACTGCACCGCAAGTTGCAAAGCAAGGCCAAGCAATGTGAGTGACGGCCTAAGAGTTCCACTGCGCCTTCCCTCTGCCTGCTGCTGTGTCCCTCTCCAGGGTGAGGTTAGCAACTCACCCAGCACTGCTGCACATTGTACAGAAGCAGACATGCTCACTACATTTACAAGCTCACTAAATTTATTTACAATCTTGCTCGCAAGTCCTCCCGCTGTCCAGAAAACATTGCAGGATGTGCAAAGAGGAAAGGAAGAGACTAGATGGAGTGAAGTTTATCTTTCACTGACAGTAAAACCAAGCAGGGCAGGACCCCCTTCCCCCTGCTCACTTGAAAATATATATGCAAGTGTTTTGATCTTGAAGTGACAGGGCCTGATCAACATGCCTGAAGTGATATGCATGACCCATGGATGATTCGTATTGATTGCTCTGTGTACTGTCAATCTGTAACTTTTCACATTGCTATTACCAGTAGAATTGTGCTGTGTTGTTCTTACTACATAAGTGTGAGAAAATGTTTTATTATCAGTATGACTGGGCTGTGCTATTCTTGGTGCAAGAAAGCATGAGAGAGAGAGGCAGGAAGCAGCTGTGGCCAGAGACTCCGTGTTTTTGGTGCGATAGAAGTTGTTTGTGTGATGGTTTAAAAGCTAAACCCCTTGCAGCACTGGTTGGGAGGCCTCACCCACAGGTGGACAGACTGTGTGGGCTTCCCAATTGCCTCTCCGAACCCCCACTGCAATAAAGAAAGCCCTCCCTAACCAGCGACTGCAGATCTGGATGATGATAAAGCAATTGGTGATGCATCTTTCTTAATCATGATACTTATTCTCTCATGGTAATGACAACATGCTTTGCCTTTACAAGCTGTTACCGTTAAGTTGTTGTTGATCACTACTAATCATTTGTTTCCTTCCTTGAGTAAAACTTCATTTCACAGAGTATTCACAAGTTTGGGCTTTTATGATGATTTTTGCTAAAAGCCCCTTTGCGGCAAAACAGATCTCTGCACTCAAAATGAAGTGCAACTTGGGGACACATATGGGAACAGTGTGTACACAGTGCACTTTAAGCTGTTGAACAACATACGGTTTACCTTGATGAGCTGATTGTTCTTCACATAGTGCAAAGTGTTTGATCTATTGCCACCAGCGACAACAGGGGGATAGGCCAAGATGTCAGCTCCACGAGCCCGGCACTCGAATTCAAACTGGAATACAAATTCAGAGAGGAGGAGACTCAGTGCTGAGCCAGGTGATTAACTTCCCTGGGCTGTTAGAATTCATGTCTTACAACTACTTTCTTAATTTGCCCAACACAAAGTGAAAATTGAAAGTGAGTCCACTAAATGAAAGCAGCCTTGGAGCTTTTTGAAGAACTAGAGGGGAAAAAAAAATCAGAACTATCCACTTTTCAAGAGAGTGTTTTAAGCCTGCATCTGGTCTCACAGAAGCTCATTCTGGTGCAAGCTGTTCAATACTGCATCAATCATTCACTACACTCTCATAAATCCAGGTGAAGGTTTATTCTTATATAAAGTAACAGAATCACAGAATCACCGGGTTGGAAGAGACCCATCGGATCATCGAGTCCAACCATTCCCACCAAACACTAAACCATGTCCCTCAGGACCTTGTCTACTCGTAACTTAAACACCTCCAGGGAAGGTGAATCAACCACCTCCCTGGGCAACATATTCCAATGCCTAATGACCCTTTCCATAAAAAACTTCCTCCTAATCTCTAGCCTAAATCTCCCCTGGCGAAGCTTGAGGCCATTCCCCCTCGTCCTGTCCCCTGTCACCTGGGAGAACAGGCCAGCTCCCTCCTCTCCACAACCTCCCTTCAGGTATTTGTAGAGAGCAATGACGCTACGCCCTTAGCTCCCATGTGACTTTGCAGATTTTCAGAGATCCTGCACATCAGCATGACAACAGTCATGTTTTTTCTGCTGTTTTTTAAAATCACAAAATTCACAGCGTATTTACAGTAGTACCTATTTTCACAACTCTGCTGAACTATGAAGGTTTGAAAACATGCACTATTGTGACGTCTGAGGGAAAAAACCCACAAAAAAAAGTAGTGTAAGTCTCAAGATCTTTACCTTTCTTGAGTGATGAAGGTGGTAAAAGCACAGAAATTAATAAAATTATATCAATAAAGACACTCTATATTCTTAATATACTAATAACATGTCTTTTCTATAGTTACAAAAACCAAATGGTACAGAACAAGTCCAGGATGCCTACATGTAGTAAAGTAGTTTTTATAATCCTAAGCTGCAGTGAAAAAATGACCTGTAAAATACACTTTAATAATAATATTTTTCTTTACTGCTGCTCAGTGCCATGTGAGCACAGGCCCAGCCATGACATAACAGAGGGTCAAATCCCACTGGTGTTTCCTAAACAGGCATCTCGCTGAGATTCCTTACAAAATTCCACACCAAATGTGCAGTCCAATTAGTTTGTATTTTGAGTCACACTCATATATTAAGAGGTGCCTACACTGCTTCAATATAGCCACAGTAATCTGCTGTAGCAAGAGGCTGAAGTTGAGAACCAGACTTTACAAATAGGTGTTATAACTACTTAAATTCAGTACAATAGAAACGTACAAGAGAATAAGATCATAACTACATCTCTGCTTAGCGGGTTTTGTATTTAAACACAGTAGAAAGAGACATTAATAGCAGATAAGCAGAGACAATCACTGTGTTCCTTCAACAAGGGTATGGGAAGTACAGCTGAGGAATTCCTCACACTGACTTTCTGCATATCCTAGGCACAACAAGAGATGGATCAAAGGTAAATGTGCTACGGTGGGAAGTACATTATAGAGACATATGACATTTCTAGTTCCCTGGGAGGATAAATAACATCCAGCCCTTCTACCTCACTTCCAACATGAAGTACTCACCTTTGCATACAGAAAGGCTTCATCCACTGGAGCTTTGCTGGCAAACATTGTCTCTACGAAAGCCTAACAAAAAGAAGTGGCTTTAGTTAGCAAAGGATATGGAACTCAAATAAAGTTCTTTTTTTACCTGCTGCTTTTTGAGGAAGGTCTAAGAGCAGGTAGCCCAGAACACAAGAATCAGAGGTGGCTAAAAACGCAGACTGTTGTCCAGACCAGAACCAATTAAGCTTTTGTTTCCAGTGAAACTGTTATTTACACGCTGATTGACTCTGGTTTTTTATTAGATGATTGAAACTGATTCTGTGAGCTGCCATTTTGCAAGTCACCTCACCTGCAGATTCCCTTGCACGTAACAGGAGTGCCCTATGCAGCTCTTGCTTCACAAAAGGACAAGCTGTGCCTCTCTTTTCTACTTGGTTATCTGGTTTAATAATATTTACAAAAATATTGAGGTTATATGTCACATTTGTCTCAAAAGTGGCAAATGAGTTCAAAAGGTATTTGAGGAATAAGGAGGAATTTGGAGACATACACAGACAATGTATTCACAAAAATCCTGTTCCAGGATAAATGGGGAAGGAAATGGTGTGGGGAATGAGAGGGGAAGTCAAGAAAGACAGTAAAGAGGCTACCCCTGCTCCTGAACAGATATTGACTTTTAAACAAATCTAGCTGCTCCCAGCTTTTCTTCATTGGAGTTACACTAATTGAGAGAAGCTGGTAGTCCAAGCAGTCTTATTTCTCCTTGTCTTGTGGAGGGAGCTGAGCCCCCTTGATGGCTGAGATGCAGCAGTTCACTAAGAAATTGGACCAAAGCCATCCTTCCAGCCCATCAACAACCCCATTCTCTTCCTTCTTTAAAGGAATGAACTGATTCATTTGGAGAGCACACAACCCCATACCTCTGCTGTCACTCGTCCAGCTATCTTCATCCTTTCAATCTCTGCAGGAGATTTGATCAGCCGAAGGTTTTGCACTAGATGTCGGATGCCCTGGATGTGGTTTTTGCTCCGAGCTTTTATCTCGGCCAGGGGCTCCAGGTAGTCAGAGTGCAGTGCTGTATGTGTTGGTTTCGTCAAGTCATACCAAATAATGTTTGACTCACCTGTAACACAAAACAAAAAGATGACAAGAATGAAGATGAATGTAAAATTTTCTCTCTATACTGTACAAACTCACTCTTCCTGAAGAGATTTAGAAATTTGAGAAATTATTTTCCACTGGATCTGCATTTACAGGCCGTATAAACACTTTCCCACAGGATAAGAGCAATGTCTTCAAAATCTTTAAGATTCTTAATGCATAGCACATAGATTGGACAAATACCCACTTCCATACAAACACTGGGTTTTATGATCATCACTGGATGTGTCTTGCACTGATCAGAGTTTCCCTATCAGTTGCACTTGTGTAAGCTAAGTACCCACTGCACTGCAGCGGTGCATATTCTCAATCATTCTCTTGTGTAGCCTGTCCCCTCTGATGCAATTTACCTTTTACTCATCACATAGAATCAGGGTCATTATCAAGTATGCTTCCCTCTCAGCCACTCAAAGAAGATGAATTTACTGAGGACAAACATACTAACCTGTGTGGGTATTTATTTAGAACATCAATTAGCACCCACATTCACTGCACGGTAATGTTTTAAATAGGAACAAGTAGAAAAGCCATGCTGAGTTTGCATAGGCACTCCTTCTTTGGTGACAGTACCCATTAGCAGCTGCTTCCAAAAAGTTTCTAATAAACAGGGTATTTGTGAAAGAGTATTTCCCCTAGAACATCTTTCCCACTTCTGGTTTCTTCATTTCAAAGCTGAATTTTAGTAATGGTGGTTAACTGTTTTTTAATGAACCTTTCCCCCGTGGACACTTTGGAACCACTTATACTTTTGACATTCCAAACCTGCCATGAATGTTCTAAAACTTGAAGTGTTAAAACCTGCCACCTGATCACTTTATTCAGTATTCCCTTTGTAAATTATGAAAACATCCAATTATTCCTACTTACCCTCTCTGCACTTGCTGTACACATCTCTCATTTCTTACCCTCCTTTTTCTCCTTTTCAAACTGAGAAATTTTGTCCAGCACGTATCTTATACATGCTCAATACTTTTGATCAACCTCGTTGCCCTTTCTGTGACTTTTCTATTTTCAATCCTCTTTTGAAACAAAATAACTAGAATCCAATACGGTATTTAAATCTCCAGCATTCACTCTATTTATTTGTGTAATCCCTCCGACGTTTGCCCTTTCTATATTGTCATAAGCCTTCAACTTCATTTAATAATGCATTTAAATTCACCCTGGATTATAGGTATTGAGGCTACACAGTGATGTTAGATGCAGGGGAATGCAACAAAAGGACATCAATGTTCATATTTTAAGAGGAAGGTAACATGTAGCTAGGTGAGCAGACTAATAACCTCCCTGTGTTTTCAGTTACTGCAAGACGGCTGAGAGAGCTGGGGGTGTTTAGCGTAGAGAAGGGGAGGCTGAGGGGAGACCTCATTGCTCTCTACAACTACGTAAAAGGAAGTTGTGGAGAGAAGGGAGCTGGGCTCTTCTCCCAAGTGACAGGGGACAGGATGAGAGGAAATGGCCTCAAGCTCCACCAGGGGAGATTTAGGCTGGACATCAGAAAAAAAGTATTTCATGGAAAGGGTCATTTGGCACTGGCACAGGCTGCCCAGGGAGGTGGTTGAGTCACCTTCCCTGGAGGTGTTTAAGGGACAGGTGGATGAGGTGCTGAGGGACATGGTTTAGTGTTTGATAGGAATGGTTGCACTCGATGATCCGGTGGGTCTCTTCCAACCTGGTGATTCTATGATTCTATGATTTTCCAAGTCTATGATGAATAAAATACCTAGACATTTCATAAGCTTCATCTGGTTCTGGGTTTGTCAGCATGCAGATATGACTAAAACAATAACATAGTTTGCAGTGCTCCCTTGCTTATCCTGTTCCTTGCATTTCACAGATGCACACACCAGCTGGCATTCACATAGGTAAATAAGAGATTCAGAGGGAAGGAAAAACTATTATTTTCAAAACTACGTTTCCATTGGTGACCCTCAAGAAGTTCACAAGAACTTCCAAACACCTTTGTCATACTGTTGTGCCCCCTGCACCCTCACGATAGTCTTGAATTGGTGTAACAGACCATGTGCCACTCAGACCACGCAAACTATATCTCATCTCACTCCTGTTCTATTTTTTGTTACCTTTCAGCTTGGCCACCAAGTGCCGGAACTCCTCAATGGTATAAGCTTCATCTACTCCTGTAAGAGCAACTGCTCCATCTGTGCCTGATCTAGGCCCGTCCCACAGCTCTCGGCTCGGATCTCTCCGGGGCACAAAAAGTATAGCCTTGTGGGAAGGCAGCGCTTTGCCAGGAATGCTCTGCAGCACCAGGATGCTGTCAGGCTCCTGGAACCCGCACAGGTACAGGAAGTTAGTGTCCTGGTGAAAAACATAGGGGATGTCATTGCTCATGTAGTACGTGGGGTTGGATAACAGAATCACTGTGTGGTCCATTCCATCCCAGCCATGGGCTTCCTTCTGGATCAACGCCATCAGTTTGTGTCGGCGAAGAGCATATTCCACTTGCGACAATCCTGGCGTTACCTCTCCTATAAATACAAAACAAATCATGTCAAGAAACGGAAGGCATTTAGGATATTTTTACTAGTCTTGTGCCCTATTCCTGCCTACTCCCTGATGCCTTTCAAATGTACGGCTTCATTGTGGTGCCTCAATTAGCCTTTCCATTGCTCTCTTATGCATCTCTTCAGCTCCCAACCCTACAGCACAGCCTTGCTCAATCTGCTCCTCTATCATGCAAAGAGAGAAATTTATTTTAACAAATTGGTTTTCCTGTTATGCATTTCTGTGCAAAAGCACAAATCACAAAACCTGGTAGGTTTTGACAAACATCTCGGAAAGATGAATGTTTTCAGAAAGATATGTTAAAAAATTTTTAACATGGGGAAGGGGCAAAGCAAGCTGGACTTTAACTGCTGAAAACTGATGGGTTTTATAGCACCTGGACATTGAACAGAAGATTACCTCCTGAGTCTGAGCATTCATTTCCCCAGATAAAGCTAGAATGTCTGTTCAACTACTCACTAAGTCAACTCATAAAGTAACTATTCCTAAGCCACAAGAAGTGGATTGAGTGTTAGAGATACAGGGACATCAGACAGAAATGCAGAGGTTTCAGAGTCTAACCAGTCACAAGATTCCAGGCAGAAAGAAAATCACAAACTGCAGACTTGCAGCAGACTCTGATTATGAAAAGGAATCTTCTCTAGGGCAGATGCAGCTTTTCTCAATAACTAACAATTTGGATTTTTCCAAAGTTAAATATCATTTCCTAATGACTCTAACTAAACAAATGATCTCTTACATGAAAGCACATTTAAAACTGCTCCAGTCATGAAGGATATGAAATACAGCAATCAAGATACACACCAAAACCAGACCAAAGTTGAAAGAACAACCAAAACCAGCGTAAGTATGCATTTTGAAAATTGTGAGACTCCTTAATTATGATTCAAATTAATATATGAGACCCAATACTTTGGCTAATACCTTGTTTTAACATAGACTGCATTTTTATACTGTTAACTTGCTACTTTTGTATTCTTTTCTTCCTCTTTAGTGTATTAATCAGTGACAATTGCAGGAAAAAAAATGGAATTTGACTTGTACTTGATTCTTGCATGGGTAGGGTGGGAGAGGGAGGCTCTATCCAGAATGTCTTCCCTTGACAAAGGAGAGCTTAAGAAAATCACATATGCTGTACTTGCAATAAACTTCAAACCATTTCAACACCATAAATACTCAACAACTATTTACTGTAAAAGGCTTTTTTTTTTTAAAGAAAAAAACATTTTACTCTGCAGATCTAGAAATGACAGGGAACACATCCACTGTTCTAACGCAATCTGACCCCACATTTCTGCAACATTATACTGCAAATTTCCTATGCTCCGCTGCATTCCAGTTAGCTTTATATCTATTGCAGTCTAGCGACGTTTAGAAGCTGCAGCAGGGTGGAACATGGGAATCCTATTTGTCTTCTGACAGCAAGGCTTGGAAATTCTCCTTGCCTTAAAGGCACATGCTTTTAAAAACAATAATTGCAATAAGGCAATGTTGTATTATTTTAAGGAAAACAGCACTCCTTTATTCAACGGAAAACAACTATGGGCAGCTAGAATTAATCTCCTGTGTTTCAGCTGTGAGTACTTTTCAAGCGTCAGCTTTTGCTGTGAGCTGCTAACCTGAGCAACCTGATCTAATATTGAAGTCAGCTCAGCTTTGAGCAGAGGGTGGACGTAACAACTTGCTGGAGTCCCTTCTGACCTGAATTATTTCACCGTTAGATATCTAAGTAAATGGTTATATTTTCATCAGTTCTCTCTGTCTATCTGTCTATGGAAAAAAGCAGAGAACCAGAATGTTTTCCTGTATAACTGAATATAACTTTGCTTCCAATTTTATTCAGATTTAATCATGCCCATCTCATGCTCATTTTCACTAATCTCATAAAACTGCATCATCTCAGCTGCTCTTTCATCACTACCATCTAATTTAACAGCCACAAGTCTCTTTTTCTTATTTTCCTCAGAGCTCAAACACTCTTCAGAAGAGAGTGTGTTCTTTAGACACATCTAAAGATGTTTCATCTCTCAATAAACCCCTCCCCAGTCTATTTTTCTGAGATATCTTTATTTTGTGATTCTCAAGACAACAGGAATGAAGCATTCTAGCAGTTCAGCTTGCACAAAGGACTCCTCAATACAAATCATATTGTGCTTGCAGGGCAATGAGCTCCCAAGATGCCATCGCCATAAAAGTTTGAGGTATTGAAGTCAGTGATACTTGAGCACGGCATAAGAAAAAGGTGAAGAGCCATTTGAAGGTTATTTTTGGAACCAGTGTCATCTCAGACAAGGAAATTAACTTAATTAAATTAACTTAAATTAAATAGAATTACTACCTAATGAAGTTAATCATCAACAGCTGAAATCACAGACACCTGTACAACACAGAAAATCAATACTCTGTCCTGGACATCTCAGCAAGAGAGAGACAAGGAAGAATACCACTGAATGGCTCATGCAGGGCCAGAACCTAACCTGGTTTGAGAAGGTGTGGGTGTGTGAAGGGGCTGGGCTGGCCCAAATACCGGTTTGGAATCTTCTTCTGCTGGGCAGGCTGGATGGAAAATCTTCGGAGAGCACATGACTTGCAAACTAGAGGAAAAGAAACACACTGTGTCACAGAAAAAGGCCTTTCCAGTTAGCAAACTGCAGAATTATACCCCGGTCATCCAACTCTTAATAACATTATATGACTTAAATGCCCCTCCTTAACCTCTCAATTGTTTGTGTACCATAATAGTTTTTGAAACAATGGGCACACAACCCAACTAACACTCAAATAGTTAAAAAAAAACAGATTGAAAGAAATTAACATATCTTAAACCTAATGATCCAGCAAGAGAACTCAGAAAGCTACGTTGATTTTACACCTGCTGTTCACCCTCCGTTTTCTTCCCTCAAACACTGCAGAGGCTGAAGCATAGCACCTGCATATCAACTCTTCTTGATTATGCCTTAAAAACCCCCACTCAAATGGAAGAATTAGTTTTCAAGACCTTTCAAGTTCTTTTTTTACTAACAATGCCAGAAAGAAACCATCAAGTAACACAGGCTTATACCGCAGTCCAATTTTTTACTGAATGAAAGATAATTAAGGGTCCCTGCTTATATATTTAACTTGCTTGACAGCAGCATTAGCCAAAATGAGAACAGCTCAACAGAGCATTCAGTTATGGATCCCTCTTCCAAACCCACACACAGTCAAAGCAGACAAGCTTTGGAGGAAATTACAAGCCTCCATTTGGGAGCTGGGGGTGTGCATGATAAAACAAAAACTAAAATTAAATGCTGTTGTCACAAATTTTACCAGTTTTGGAACCCTGTCACAGCCTTTTGCAGATGAAGAATTGCTTGTGCTTAGACACAAATCATCAGACACTGGAAGGAGATGGACAACAATTTCCTAAGGTGCACCAGCTAACGTTTTGGAAGCTGGTTCTCTTTTACATCACTTCCCATGTGCCTCTTGGGGAATTGATGCTGCCATAGCAAGGCACCAAATTCTTAAAACAAATGATAATCAACTCTTTCCTAGCACAAGCAAAACAGCTACCTGCCTTTCGGGGAGCTAAAGCTCCAGGACTTTGAGCAGGACCGTGGATCTTGCTTGGGAGCTGGTATGATTAACCACTCATCAAAGGTTATTTATGCATGACAACAGATAGTGATAACATAAACCATTCGCTATGCGATGATTAACCAGGTTAACAGCTTGGAGACAATTACGTATCTAGAAAGCAAGTTTTCACTGTTTCTCTCCACCTACAGCAGCCCCTGTGGAGAAAGATTTGGGGGTGCTCATTGATGAGAAGCTCAACATGAACCGGCAATGTGTGCTCACAGCCCAGAAACCCAGCCATATTCTGGGCTGCATCAAAAGAAGCATGGCCAGCAGGTTGAGGGAGGTGATTCTGCCCCTCTACTCCTCTCTTGTTGAGACCTCATGTGGAATACTGTGTCCAGTTCTGGGATTCTCAATATAAGAAGGATACAGAGCTATTGAAACAGGTCCAGAGAAGGGCTACAAAAATAATCAGAGGGCTGGAGCATCTCCCATACAAGGACAGGCTGATAGAGTTGGGGTTGTTCAGTTTGTAGAATAGAAGGGAACCTACAAGAAAAGTGGGGAGGACTTTAGGACGAGGGGCAGGAGGTATAAACTGGAAAAGGGCAGATTTAGAACATGCATAAAGAAGAATTTCTTCACAATCAGGGTGGTGAGACACTGGCACAGGTTGCCCAGGGAAACTGAGGCTGCCCCATCCCTGGAGGCGTTTAAGGCAAGGTTGGTTGGGGCCTTGAGCAGCCTGGTCTGGTGGGAGGTGTCCCTGCCAGTGGCAAGGGGGTTGGAACTAGATGAACGTTAAAGTCCCTTCCAACCTAAACTATTGTATGAGTCTACACTAAAGACACAACAGAAGAGCTTGCAACCAGACGAGAACCCAGCAGGTCTTAAATAAAATGACATTTATGCAGCAGGGAAGGTTCAGTTTGGATAACAGGAAAACTTTCTTCACTGAAGAGGTTCTCAGACACTGGTGAGGCTGCCCAGGGAGGCGGTGGAGTCCCCATCTCCAGAGATATTTAGAAGATGGATAGAGGAGGAGTTTAGGGATGTGGTTTAGTACTGGACAGGTAGGATTGGACTCGATGATGTCAATTTGGAGACAGCAAGGAGCTTTCCACATCGTTGCTTTATTTATCCAGTAACGAGCTGCTCCTCCCACGGATTCAGTCCCTGAACGCGGTCGAACCGCAGCCGGAGGGAGCCACTTCCCCACTTCCGAGGGGAGGGGAAAGGGCCCCAAGCGGCGACGGCGCCTCGCGTGAAACCAGGGCAGGCAGGGAGCTGCGGGAAGAAGGAGTCTCTGACCTGAGCCGCCACTCAGCGCCGCGAAAACCCTCCGGGCCGCAAGGTGCCACATGTCCCGTACACGGGTACCCCCAGCCCGCGCCACGCGATGACGTCATCAAACCGCGACTCCCTCCCCGCGGCCAATCAGAGCCTCTGATTGAGCGTGGCGGGCTGGAAACTTCCGCGGTGCCGAGACATGGGGTGGGCGGGGCTTATGAGGGGGGCGGGGCGCGTGAATGAACGGAACCAACCCACTAAGTGGGCGTGGTTTAAGCGTGGGGCGGGAGCAAACCGTAAGTGGGCGTGGCCGGAGTGAGAGAGCTGGGTATTTCCACGGCGCCCAGCCGGAGTGGGCGGGGCAAAGAAACGGAGGGGCGTGGTTACTCGGGGGCGTGATCACGTTGATGGGGCGTGGCCCAGGCGGGGTGGGCCGGAAACTTCCACGGCCCTGAGCCGGAGTGGGCGTGACCAATCCATGGAGTGGGAGTGGCCAAACCATGGAGTGGGCGGGCCCGTGTGGAGGGTGTGGTCTGAGCGTGGCGGACTGGAAGCTTCCACGGCGGTGAGACTGGGTGGGCGGGGCCAATAGCCGGGAGTGGGCGGGCGGGAGTCGTGGAGGGACGGGCTGGAAGCTTCCACGGCGCCGAGCCTGAGTAGGCGGGGCCAATCCTCGAGATGGGCGTGGCCTGAGCGTGGCGGGCTGGAAGCTTCCACGGCGCCGATCCGGAGTAGGCGTGGTCAATAACGGGGGCGTGGTGTCGCGAACCGAGGGGCGGGGCCTGGGGCGGGGCGGGCTGGAAGCTTCCACGGCGCCGCGCGGCGGTCGGGCAGGGAAGCGGGAGCGCTTTTTGCTGCTGTTCGCTGCCGCCGCTTTCCCTCCGCCATGGATTCGCGCAAGCTGAGCGAGCTGAAGGCCTTCGTCCGGCTCTGCAAGCAGAACCCGGCGCTGCTGCACACCGAGGAGCTGGCGTTCCTCCGCGAGTGGGTGGAGAGGTCAGTGTCGGGGCTTGAGGGGCGATTAAGGAGCGGGGGGGGTTCTTTGTAGTGCATATTTCCAATAACTGAGTACGTGTATTAGAGAAGCTCTCCCAAGTTCTGCAGCTAATGGTGATATTCTGGAGAGCNCTGGAAAAGCCCCAGAAGTAATAAACTTCCCGAGCTAATTCCCGCATTATGCAGCAGGGTTGGCTTAGCCTGTCTTTAAAAGGGAGCCGAGTGGCGTTGCTTTTACATCCTGGTACCCGAAAGCGCGGAACATCTGGAGCTTTAAATGGTTCCTGGCCAAGATGCCTTCTACCCTTAAAGTTTCAGGTGTCGAGGAGTTGAAATCCTGTTCGACGTGTGAGACGTTTGAAACGTGTGCTCTGTGCGTCCTGGTCTGTCAGCGCTGTCGTAGCTGCTGCTTCTCGGTGTGAGCTGAGAGAGGGGACACTTAGACGAGATCTTGGGAATAAATGCTTCCCTGTGAGGGTACTGAGGCGCTGGCACAGGCTGCCCAGGGAAGCTGTGGCTGCCCCATCCCTGGAGGTGCCCAAGGCTAGGTTGGATGGGGCCTCGGCCAGCCTGATCTAGTGGGACATGGCCCTTCCCATGGCAAAGGGGTTGGAACTAGATGACTTGAAGTTCCCTTCAAACTCAAACTATTCTATGATAAAAATTTCCCTAAGGTCCACTCTGTGCACCCAGGAATGCCAGGCTGGAACGGCTGAGGTCTCTTGTCTCTGGTAGAGAACTCGCTGAACCCCTGTATTGACCTAGGGTACTGCTGCTCCACTTTCATAGGTATAGTTCTCGTTCCTCTGAAGAGCTGAGAAGCATGGAAAGTCCTTGTGGATATACCTTTCCTAAGAGAGGAAGAGAAAAGATTCTGCCTAGAAAGTTTGCTTTCAATTTTAATCTGAATATATTTTAATTGTACTTTCTGCTGTACTCATAATCAGTTGAAAAACTAGTGTGTTTACACTGCACAATCTTCTGTGAGCGTTTGAGCCATCCTAGACGATGCTTCTCAGTATAAAACCACGTTTGAGTTCCACCTCGAGTGCCCAGAAATGCCAGATTGGAGGGGTGGAGGTCCTTTGTTGCTAGCAGAGAACCCACAGAACCCCTGTACTTGGTGAGGGTACCCCTCGCTGTCATAGCTACAACCTTCCCTCTTCTAGTGAACTAAGAAGCCAGGAAAAGTCCTTGCAAATTCACCTTTTTTGAAAGGGAAGGTGAAAACATTCTGCCTGGTGACAAACTGGGATTTGTTTTAGAAAATTTGCTTTAAATTTTAATCAGAAATTATTGTGTACTTGTGATAAGTTGAAACACTGGTGGTGCTTTGTGTGCCTGTATATCTAAGTACAGGCATTTCACACCATGTCCTGTAAAGAAAATGACTACAATGAACTATTTATTTGGAATTTGGGGTTTTTTTGTTTTGTGGGTTTTTTTTTTTTTCAGTGATGTTGAAACTTTTTTATGTATCTGAATGTTTAGTGTGGTTGTAAAACCATACATTTTAACTTCCCTTGGTTTAGCAGTACTGATCAT
>WAAB01017434.1:0-17941 GCA_013389865.1 Piaya cayana | reverse complement strand
CAACCCCAGTTCCCTCAGACGTGACTTGGATACACTTCTAATACTACAAAATCTAAGACATATATAGTCTTGAAAAATAAGGAGCTCAAATATGATCACGTAAAACCACTAGCAGTGTGAAAAGTATGGCTTCATATTATAAGAATACCTTACAGAAGTTACTCTAATATAATAAGTGGTAGGATAGTTGGCAAATGTTTGCCAAGTGTGTCATTAAATCTGGAAATGTTTATGAAACAAACAGAGTTTGTAGACCTGCGAAGTAAGGAGAAAAAGAAAAGGAAAAAAGAATAGATAGATAGGGTAATTACTAACATGATTTATGTCAAATTTTATTTTCCCATGAAAGATGAGGAACTGAGGAGGTAAGGTAGCATATATTACATACTGATATTACTGCAGCCTTTCCACAGTGCAGTGGAAGGAGATGTAGGCCTGTAGCACCTCAGAAAGGCTGAATTATGGAAGCTTTTGGGACAAGATCCATACTGCTCTCCAGAGCACCTCTAAAACCTAGTGTAGCCCAGGGTAGTAATGAATGAACAGTGTTTATCTGCTTGGCCCTGTTTTCCTTGAGTAGTTCATCGTAGTTTTTATCTGATTTAGATTTTTTTGTTTCCTCTGGAAGTGACTGAAAACATTCTTAGCTTCTGTAGAAATCAGTAGTTTATAAAATGCATTAACTGTAATTGTATGCTCCCCTTTTTCCTGGATTCCCCTGGTATCAGGCTTTGATTTTTTTTTCATATTTGAGAAGCAAAGAAGCTCCCAACTTCTGCTTTCCACAGAAAATTTACATGACCATGTCTGTCCCACCGGGGCAATAAATGTAATGTTGAATTTGATTAATGTAACTTGTCAATATAATAAAAATAAACAGAATCATTATGATTTTTTTGGATGTGTTTTGGGACTGTGGCCAGCAGAAGACATGACCAGCGCTGTATATTATCTCTGTGGCGCAGAAGATGAACTTCCAGTTTTAACAATTGCAGCCTGACCTTGGCATCTGGCCCCCTTAGAGGAGATGTGAATTGTCTTTTTGTGCTTTATGAATTTAGGACCATTTAGGCAGCATCCCTTCTGGGCAGCAGAATGACAGTAGAAGTGATGCCATGCCACCTCGTCAGTGTAAAATATGATGCATTCACCAAGAAAGTTCTGTAGAAAGCTAATGCCCCCATCACTGTCCAATTGTACAATTGATGTGTCAGGCTTAATGGCTGGTTTTCCTCTTATTTAAAGGTAGCATTGCATGGGGTTTGGCTTTTCACACTGTGCCTAATGTGTTGGCAGAGTGGCACTGAGGATCTGCAGTGCTGGTGGGGAAGGGATTGGACTTATCCTTTCTGAAGGAGGTTGAGTGTTAAGTGGTCCCAGAGTGTCCTGGTGGATGGGGCTTTATGGGGGCATTCATCACAGTTCCAGCTTTTCTTATTGATGTCATAGCATCACTTGTTTCAACTTCAGGCCACTGTTGGGTCAACATAATGGAGTTTAAAGTAGACACTAAACTTATGTTCACTTGTTGCTGATTGTCTTTTGCCACTTTTTTCCTTGGGGAGCTGTTTCAGAAGTTGTGGCAAAGGGAAATTTTAACAAACAGCCAAATTTGAAAGGCTGTGAGGTTACAAGGTCTCTGGGTGTGACCCTAATGGAAAAGATTTTTTAAAACTTAAAGAAAACTTTGACTGTAATTTATTTTCTGTTCCTTTTGTTTTAGCTTTGTAGGTGGTTTAGTTTTGGAAGATAACTATAACACAATAGCGGTATTGGGCTCCAGCAAGAAAAATATCCCTCAGAGAGTAATATTGTTTATGTTAGTTCAAATACAGCTTATTAAACACTGTGCTGTAACTATTGTGGGCTTCAGGAAAGAAAAAAAAAATGAAAGATTTTGGAAGTTAGAATTTACCGTTATTTTAAACTGTCAGTTGAGTAACAAGTGTTGTTTGCTGTAATATTGGTTAAATGTAGGCTGCTGTATCACTTGTGATGGGGCAATTTTATTGTTACACACACAGAAGCCATGGTGGGACTTGGTCCTTCTTGGGACATGCTAATATACTGTGACATGCACATGACCACTGTTCCCAGCTGCAATCTCTAGTCTCTACTTTTCTTATAATTGTGAATATATATCAATGGCAGGTGCTGCGTTCAGCTACAGTGATCTTTTTTCAACTGAGTGAACTTTTTTCATGCCTGTCAGTGAATCGTAAATGCCCTAGATAACCATGTCTTAGCATGTTATTCCTGTGTCAGTTTATGAAAGGATAAAGTGGTTGAAAAGCACAATACAAAAATTCAATGTTTTGTTTGGCTTTTGCCATACTAGTATCTAATGTTTATTTGTTAAGTGGTATGTTGCTGTTATTCTCTGACTCTTCTACTAATCTCAGAATAATGTAAGCAGTAAATATGGGGTTAAATTCCTGCTCAACAGGCATTTTTTTAATTTACATTTTTTGTAAGAGAGCAGAGAGTGAAGCTCAGTGCTTTGCAGCTGAGAGAAGCACTGCGTGACAGAACTGAGCATCTGAGGGAACTGTGGCTTGCATCAGGCATTCATAACAGGAACAAGATGCTGCACCAGCTCTTCCAGTTTTGTAGGGACCTTGCGTTTTCCAGCTGTTTACCCCTGAGATGTAAAATGGCAATTTGGCATAGGCTAACAAGCCGGTGTGATGTGAGCATCTGCGTAAAAGGCAGCACATATGGAGCATGCCCAGTGATATGAACAGCCTGTTACCCCACCCCCAGCCAATCTAGGAGGAGATGAAATGAACTTTGCACTTGCAAATGTCACTGAATACATTTTGCAGAGGATTTTAAAAGGTTCTCTTATAAGCACTATTTTTAACAGATGAATCCACCCCCCAAAACCAGAAAGGAAAAAACCCTTGGTATTTTTCTGTGATCAATCTGTTTATGATTGACTGAAGCATCTCTCACAATATTTACCTGAAGCCTGGTTTATTTTACCTTTTTATCATTCAAATTGAGATTTTTGGTGGTGGCGTGGATTTTTTTGGTTGGTTTTTTTTAATGTTTCTTCTTGGTGATCTCTTTTATTTTTTACTGGCATGAGAAAATTTGAGAGTTTAATTGCAGTAGAATACTTGGAAACAGCACGGTTGCAAGCTTGAAAGGCAGAGGGAAGAAAAGGAAGGCTCTCGCAGCAGAGCATGGATAGGAAAGGAGCAGTGATTCTGCGGTGCTCAGTGTGCACATGTTTTATGAGATCAGTGCCGGGCGCTGCAGCTGCGGACAATAACTGAGCTGTCTGGCTAATGAAGGCCACCTGGATCAGGCTTCTGAAAAGAGCCAAAGGAGGACGTCTGAAGAATTCTGATATCTGTGTAAGCCCTGTGTTTTCATTAATGGCATATATTATATATATGGCAGAGAGGGAGGGGAAAAAAAAACGGTGAGAAGAGCAGAGTTGTTTTTGTTCTGATTGAATTAGCAGAACTCTATTTTGTATGCAGGGAGATGCAGAAGGAAAGCAGAGCTGTCATTATTTATAGAGCCGTTCTGGCATTGTGGCTGTTATCATTGTGGCAATATGGGGACATGTGTTGAGTCCAGACGGTTTTTATTAGTTGGAAGTTGGTTTTTGGTCATTTGCATGTTTTGCTGAGGGGCAGATATGGATATGAGCCATTTGTGGTTCTGATAGGGAAAGTGTGCCAGGTAAAGAGGTTGCCCTAAAATAAAAATGGATAGCAGAGGTTAAATCTGTTAGCAGTCATATTGTGTAATGGTAGTTATTGATACTGAATTTGCATTTGGGTTTAAAAACGTCTATTGCTAATGCTGTCACTGTTTATAGTTTTAATTTTCATGGAGCCATCCTTGAAGCTGCTTCCTTCAGTCCTGTGTGTCCTTCAGCCCTGCACTGCACCACTGCTGTAACTCTACAGAACAGCTGGCTCTGCCAGATGAAAAGCACACAAATAAGAGCATGGGGTAGTGCAGGAAATATAGGGAAGACACCTGCACTTTTGGAAAGTTTCCAGAAGAAAGCATTTGCCTAGCATTGATTTTTTTAAGCGGCTTTCCTTTTATCCTAGTTACTTTCTTTACAGGGATACAGAAGGAAGAGAAAAGGCAAGGTGTTTAATCATTTCTTCTTCTTTCTTAACGTCAAAGCAACTTGTGACATTAGTTTTCCTTTCTTGTGCAGGGTTCGGCGGACTCCTACACCAGCCGTCCATCTGATTCAGATGTGTCTCTGGAAGAGGACAGGGAAGCAGTGCGGCGAGAGGCAGAGCGACAGGCCCAGGCACAGCTGGAAAAAGCAAAGGTAAGATGATGTTTCGTGCCATGCACTAATAAAATATTTGGTTTTAAAGGACTGCCATCCATTACTGATTCAACTATTTTTTTATGTGCTAACATATAGCACAAGAGCCATTATAAAGGTTTTACAGACAGCAGTAAAAAAGGTATTTTCCAGGAAAAATCAGTTAAAATCAGTTTTCCATAAAAGGTACTTGATTGGCCTGTGTATGGTATCATTTAAATGTGTGCATTTCTTCTTTCATTAAATGTATGCATTTATTATAGTGTCAAAACTTTGAGTTCTTTCTGAAGATGTTTGTGAAAGTTTGGGGTGGATCGCTCTGGCACTCAAAATTTAAGAAGTATAGAAATCAGCCCTCAAACATCTTACCCATCTTTCTTCAGTGAAGGATCACTCCCTGCATGCCATATTTAAATAGGGAGCATCTGTTACAAAGATCCTTTTTTCCTGAAGATTTCACTGACTTCCTTACTCTGCTTAGAGTTTGTGTTTTAAATAACCCTGTGAGTTATACGTTCCATGACTTGTTAACATTTCTCCTTCTATCTCCATACTCCTGGCAGACAGTGACAATCTATAAGGAAATACTAAATGAGGTTTAGATTCTTGCTGTGTGTTTATATATTTTCTAGGGGTTGCATTTAGGACTGTGAGGGTTTTAGCAGTGAAAGGGTATGGGCTTGCTTTCTTTCATCCATGCTATATCTTTAAATGCTATTGCACATGTAAAAATCATGCTCATCTGATTTAGAATTAATTTATCGCTTTGCTCCAGTTTTTCTTTTTTGTGCGTGCTCTCTGCCAGATCTCAGTGTCTTACTGTTTTCCATGATCTGTTTTCCATTTTCATCTTATATTTAAATATAGTATTGAGATCCCTCCTCAAATCCCTCCCGATTTGCATTTCTCTCTCACTTTCTCTCCAATTCCCCTCCTCCATCTTGCCTTCTCTTTTTATTTCCTTACCTCCCTTTCATCTCCAATTGTGTTTCTTTTTCCTCTGCCAGCTTTGCCTTTGTCCATTTATGCCACCTGTTTTACAAGGGTTCTTCAGAAATTTAGTAGTCCAGATCATAAAGCTATGCACCTGGTCGTATGGCAGGGACCAACTCCATAAATAATACAGTACTATAGTGCACAAGCAGACAGCTTCATTGAGTCAGAAAACTTCAACACAGAAGCCAAAGATGTGTTTTTAAGAAATGTAATTGGTGACTAAAATTTAATAAGAGCTCCTAAAGCAGCTTTTTAATGAGCTGCTGGAACTTCCTGACTGTAGGAGATGCTGAACATCTCTTTGAAGTTGGGTCCTGCCATCCCGGGATCAGTATAACAGAAAAACCACAGAAGCAGCCCACTTATTCCTTTCCACCTTGAATCTTACAGATGTTGTTGATTGTAATCAGAAGTTTCAGTTTTATCGGGGTTGATTTTTGCTAGTTTGAGATTTCTTTGCTCTTAGGAAAGATGATAAAGGCTGAGCTGAAATTCAGGTGAAGTATCACATTTTATCAGTAAATGTATAATATTTTAAAGAAGAGTTGAAGTAATATCTTGAAGACTAATCAGAGTAGCAGTAGAGCACTTGCTGCTGAACTGATGCATCTCTTAGCAATGAGTAAATCTATGCAAGTGTTGCTATGGGAATTTGGCTTACTGATGCTGGCTTGAATGCATGGACTGCCCTTATGTAATATTCATGACCTCTAGCACAGCTGCCATTGTAGTTTGTAGAGAAACTGCTAGCAGACCACGGCTCCTTAAAACTGTTTCTATACATCAAGCAATTTTCTCACTCCAGCTGGCATAAGATATAGTCTCTAGGTCTGACACCGTCTGAGACTGCAAGACAGCTTGCAAACAGTCAAAGTAGCAAAGGCACTGCCAAAATCAACCCGCTAACAATGGGTAATTCCAGTCATATAGAAAACATAAAATGAGTTGTTTCAATAATTTGTGCTTTAAAATGGATTACAACTGGAAGTATATTAGCAGTTTTGTTTCTCAAGTCAAATGTTAAAAATCATTGCAGGCTGTAATCTATGGAAATAATTTTACGTGATGGCTATAATAATGTGATGTGTAGTCTAGTGTAATGTTCAAAATTAATAATACTAAATATTCTATGTATTCAGTCCTTTTGTTTGAAATAAATGTTTAAAATGACATAAATTAAACCTAACCCAGTAGATTTAAAATATGACAGTGTGTGCTTTGCTGCCTTTATTGGTGATTCAGTCCCTCACCTCCCTGAAACACAGTAAAAGTAATAAAGCAGTAACTTCTTTTGGTGCTGCCTGGCTTTTGTGTGTGCACCCAGACCTGTTTCCCACAGGCAGAAGGTTTTGCTGCCTGCTCTGCATGGCTGCCCTGCCTTCGCTCCGACCAGCTATCAGACAGAGCCAAGTGACGCAGCTGCTTTACCTTTTCACCTTTTACTAATGTGAGTGGAAGTGTTGATCCTAAATAAAGTCATTGCAATTGTGTTTGTCACAGGAATTAGAAGAGGATGACATGCATGAATAATGCATCAGTGGAGGGAAAATGATAGTGAATTAAGGGTAGATAAAAAACTGTTGAACTGTGTCACGCTCTTAATGAAAAGAGTTTAATGGCATCCATTTTCCTTCCTTACAGCTAGGGAAAACACCTTAAACTGAACAGAAAAATATAGTAATAGAGCTCATAATGGCAAAATGTAAGGAGTATTCTAAGATTTTTAAATCTGGATTTTTATAGTTTCAAAATGTTTGTGTAACATGAAGCCAAAATATAATATGCAAATCTGATAGGTATCCGAACAGGGACAATAAAGCCAAAAAAGCAGGTAAAAAAATACTCATTCTGGCCTTCTTTATGTATTCATTTTATACAAGCATTGATTCTCTGGAAAATGGTTAAGCAGATTTTGCTGACTCACTTTGGCATGTGACTTACTGTAAGGGAGGTGGAGCCATGGGCACATGTTCCAGTCATCCAGGGACAGGGAGAGGCAACTCATGAGGCTACCTGCAGGCCAGCAACTATTCCCAGGGGAAAGGAATCTTTAGATGAAGCTGTTAAACTTGTAGCTGAGATAAAATTATCTTGGTTAGAAGAGTTTAGCAATGCAAATGCAGAAGGGGATTTTGCTTGTTTGTTTGATTTTTAAAAAGGTAAAAACCCCAGCCTTCAAGGCATTAAGGATTTCCTAGGAATCCTCCTCATAGTCCATAGCATGTGGCTATCTCTATGAGAAAGGGAGGTGATTCGAGACAGCCAGTGAGGCTTTACCAGGGGCAAGTCCTGCCTGACCAATTTAGTGGCTTTCTATGATGGAGTAACCACATCAGTGGACACAGGTAAACTGATGGATGTGATCTATCTGGACTTCTATAAAGCCTTTGACACAGTCTCCCACAACGTCCTTCCCTCTAAATTGGAAAAACATGGATTTGATGGGTAGACTGTTGAATGGATGAGAAATTGGCTGAGTGGTCACATTCAGAGAGTAATGGTCAATGGCTCCATGTCCAGATGTAGATCTGTGACAAATGATGTCCCTCAGGGGTCTGTACTGGGATTGGTGCTGTTTAATATCTTCATCAGTGATACAGACAGCAGGACTGAGTTGCATCCTCAACAAGTTTGCAGATGACACCAACCTGAGTGGTGCAGTTGTCAGACCAGAAGGATGGGACGTCATCTGGAGAGACCTGGACAAACCAAAGAAGCAGGCCTGTGAGAACCTTATGAGTTTCAACAAGGCCAAGTTCAAAGTCTTACACTTTGGTAGGGGCAATCTGCATTCAGTACAGGATAGGGGACAACATGATTGAAAGAAGCCCTGCAGGGAAGGACCTGGGGATGCTGATTGGTGAGAAGCTCAACATGAACTGGCAACATATGCTTGCCATCCAGAAGGCCAACCATGTCCAGGGTTGCATCAAAATAAGCATGGCCATCAGGATGAGGGAGGTGTTTTTCTTCCTCTACTCCACAGTAATGAGACCCCACCTAGAGTACTGTGTCCAGTACCTAGAGTACTGTGTCCCAAAATAAGGATGTGGAATTGTTGGAACAGGTCCAGAGGAGGGATACAAAGATGTCTAGAGGAATGGAGCACCTCTGCTATGAGAACAGGTTGAAAGAAGAGAAAGCTTTGGGGAGACCTTATAGTGGCCTTCCAGTACCCGAAGGAGGTGTACAAGAAAGCTGGGGAAGGACTTTTTACAAGAACATGTAATGATAGGGGAAATGACTATAAACTGAAGGGGGGAAGGTTTAGATGCAACATTAGGAATAAAATCTTCATGATGAGGGTGGTGAGACGCTGGCACTGGCTGCCCATCGAAGCTGTGGATGCCCCCTTCCTAGAAGTGTTCAAGACCAGGCTGGATGTGGCCTTGAGCGACCTGATCTAGTGGGAGTTGTCCCTGCCCATAGCAGGTGATTTGAAAAAAGATGATGATCTTTAAGGTCCCTTCCAATCCAAATCATTCTATGATTCTGTGTCTGTGATTATGTGATAGAGAGACCTGTGTTGTGGCTGAGTAGGGCACCCTAATAATGCTCAAATCTTAGGGCTTGTATTGATATTTTACTGAATTTCCTGTTTCCAGAAAAACACAACTCTTAAACATTCAGAAGCAAAAAACAAATAAAAACAATAAGCCTTATACATAAATTGCTTTTAGTGTTAAAATGTTTAAAATAGTAATTCATACTGATAAAGCTTTTTCGTTTTGAAGAATGAGGACTAAAAATAAGTGATAGTAAGTAAAGGGGGTTTTTTGTGCATTCCTTGCAAGTATTCAGTTAATTATTCCTTAAATAATTGCTGTTAATGAGAAAGTGGGGATCAAAGGAAGACTGTGAGTTGCAAATATTAGTGAAACCTTTAAATTCAGTACTAAAGGAGCTAGTGTTTGTGCATAAGAAACAAGACTTCAGTAATTATTTTTGGACCTCTCCAAACTGGTAAAATCAGAATAAATATTCTGTTGATTTGTTTGCCTGAAGAGCATCATATATTATAAGATATTTTTGACAGAAATACACTAAGTCAGGTGTCCTGTAAACCTCTTCGCTTTAGTTTCTTTAGCTTCTTTCTTCTCTTTAGTTTCTTCTCTTGAGATTTTTAGGTTTTGCCTCTTTTTTTTTTTCTCCCATGTCTTTAGAGTTTCTTATGCAGAGACAATTTTCAAATTAGTTCTATGCAATAATTACATCATTTTGGAAAATGAACTTTTTTTTTTCTGTTATTTCTAGTATATTGGGTACTGAAATTGCCAGTTAGAATTCCGGCTTCTATTTCTCACCTGGGACTAAATGACAGCCCTATGCTCTTTGTTCTGTGTTAAGGATTATTCTCAATATCCTTTGGTTGTGAAACTTCTTAAATGGCTGTAGAAGTCCAATTGTGGCCTTCCAGATGTCAGTAGTTGTATCTGTAATAGGAAATAGCAATTCCTTTCAGCTCTGCTTTGTTTGCATTTCATATAATACTCTACTACTAGCATCCTTTTAGGAGTTTCTTAAACTTGAAATTTTCATAGTCCTAGTTTAAAATGCCATTTAAATCATCTTGGTCTTAAGGTGGTGAACCACTGAAAGTTTGATACCAGACATCCCTTTGCTGGCTCTTTGGAAATAATAAAAGTTGTTGTGGTTTATTCTCTTATGTGCGCTGTAGTGGTGGTGATGGCTTGTGACTGAAAAATAATGCAGTGTCTTGAGTGTAACGTATTGCCTCCATGCATAAATTGGGAACCACAGCTTTGAAAAGTGTAGCAGGCTGTAATAATGCCTACATAACCCTGCAAGGCTGAAGGCTTGAAAAAGATTGTCAGATGTAATTATACAGTGCAGTGTGCCAAGACTAGTTATTTAAGTATTTATTCATTCTCAGAAAGGTTTCTCAGCATCTGAATGACCCCATGCTGTTAGCAGGCAGCTGCAAAGCTAGTTAAGGTAAGTCTGCTTAAGCTGCAGTAGCATTTTTGACAGACCAGAGGTGCCCATCACCTTGATGTGTGTCTTTATATTATGTCAGCTTGTTCCATCACGGGGATTCTTTCTCTTTTCTCTCAATTACGAGAACATTGTGGTGCCGTACAGCACCCAAAACCATAGCAACATAGGGTAGTACTTTGTGTTAGCTGCTGCAAATGGATTTTTTTTCATTGATTTCTTCTCATTTGCCCTTTTGTTTTATAATACTTTCATTGCATGTTATCTTTTAGATAGCTAATGTCATGGGTTGGAGTTACTGGGATTGCCTGGGAGCTGGCACAGTGGTCTAGCTAGAAATAAACGAATTGTTTATCCAGAAGTACAATTGCAAATAGGTTGTTGCTTAGCTGCAGGAGAGTTCTGCATTGCTGGATCTGCTCAAATAAGGTTACAGATACTTTTTATTTTCTTCATTTCTGTTGCTTTTTTCTTAGGACTGTAACATTAGGATGTAAACCATCTCCCTATATAATGCTGTCTGTGACCAATAGATTTTTTTCTTGTTTATATACATTGTCTGTGTTATTTTCAGTTTAAGCGTATACACTTATTCTACACTGGTGCCTGTCATTATGTTGGTTGTTTCCCTGAACAGTTTATCTGTTTTCACTGTTTGGCTGCATCATTCAAAGACTGAAATTGTTTCTTCCAGCAGGGTCTCATGTAACTGAAATGAAATGCTCCAGAAATAGTGCCCTCTTTAATTAAAAAAAAAAAAAAGTAATCTCCCATCCATACTTGGTTACAGAGTGATCAAATCTGTTTCACAAGTTTCCTTTCCTCTTCTGCTTCTTGAGTGTGAGTAGAATTAAAAAAGAATGATTGAAGGGATATTAACACAGCCTAAGTCTAGATACCTGACTGTAAATAGGTCCTTTAGTATACTGACATTCTTCAAAGGATCAGCAGGAATAGAGACAATACTGACAAATGTCCTGAGAACAAATGTAGCTCTTCTGCCTGCTCTCACATGCATCTGCTCACTTCCTTGTTAAGGTGTCTTTGTTCTCACTTTAACTGTGTTCAAATTCCTGTATAAAGGGCAGTAATATGAGTGTTGTTTCTATTGTATGTAAATCTAAATAATTTTTTTATTGAAAGAAGAAATGTTGAAGAAATATTTTGACCAAAGTAAGTGTTGTAAGTTAGGTACAAACACCTGCATGCATCTTGACTCCTCATCCAGACATTTCCTCCTCCTCTTTCCTCTGGTCTCCATGGCACAACCTGTTAGCTGTCAGCCTCTGCCATGTAATTGACACTGCAGAGGTTACAGTAGAGGTTCCCAAACTGTGATGTGCCTGTTGCTAGCCAGCTGTAAATGATGACAGCCACATGCTACCTCCTACCTGTGGCTGCTGAGCTAAGCGGCAGAGTAAGTGTGCTCAGGACAGACCTCGCTGCTGCTCAGGTGGCAGTGACTGACGGCTCTGGGCGTTGGGCCAGATGCTGGTGTGGGGGTCAGCAGAGGCTGTAGAGGGTTGTGTGAATCATACGAGAGGATGAGAAGTGGCTTTGAGGGGGCTGTCTGTGACTGGTAAGGAGTATCATTGATGGACCTTGGGAAAAGCAGAATTGAGGTATATCTATGCAGGCTGCTCAGGCTGTCACAAAGGTGGATACTTTCACTGATGTTAGGTAGAGGTAGATGCTGCCAGATTCTCTAAGCAAGGTAATTTCCAGTTAAGACATGGATGACCTAGTTCATTAACTTTATTGAGGTTTATAGGGTCTGGTTTACTTTTGCCAACATCTGAGGCAGTATGCTGTAATCCAGAACTTCACTTTTCTTGGCAACTAGGCTATCTGAATGCCATGTTTTTAAACAGTATATGTATGTCTCTTTATTTAAAGACAGTACAGATTAAAAAAAAATACAGAAACAGGATTTCAGGGCACAGAGTATTGTTAAAGGTCACTAAAATGTTTGTAATCACCTTAAGGTAAATGCTGAGCTTTTTGTATTTGTAATACCTATTTTGAAGATAATGTACATTATTTTATCTTTTCTAGTCTAAATGATTGATGTACATTTTGCATTTCAGTTCAGCTCAGTGTAGACGGGAGATTTTTTTGGGGCGGTCATGTTTTTTTGAATATTTGTTTTTCTAAAATTAAACAGTTGCTTATAAAATGTTTTCAAGGTTGGCATTACTGAGGCAGGTTTGTACAGGCATTAGGGCTCTTAGTTATTCTTGAGTTCATTAAGATACAGGATTTTAAATGTCTGTGAATCTGGACCTGTGTTTATAACTGTGTGTGCTTATGTATGTGTTACATACATATCCATAAATGCATTCACAGGTATACATGTATATACATTTCTATATATGTCTGCATCTTGTCTGCACCAAGTAGCACTGGTGACTTGAACTGGCCATTTATGTTCTACAGCTGGAAGCTTCTTGTTGTAAAGTGGGGTTTTTTTGTGCAGGGAGAACTTTTGAATTAAAGGATTAACTTGTGAGGAAATAGCAGGGTTTTACCAGGGAACACAGTTATCCCGTGCTCAGAGCTGGTAGTGGACAACCAGGAGGGGTTTGGAAACAGGAATGAGACAGTGTAATGAGTTCAGTGCTGGCAACAGTGATCCACCTTGCAGAGGGACCCTAGCTAACCCTGACCCACATGATGTGCAGTGGCTTGGAAAAAGACTGGTTTGGACAACAAAAGGATTATGCTTTTTGCTGTTGTACTGAAGTGGCTATTTTCAAACCAGTTCAGGAACTAACCTGATTTCTGTTAGAGTGGGCTCTTAGCTGATGTGTGTTACTATGCAGGCAGGTACTTGTCATCTGCAGTAAAAAAACCCACCCACACATGGTACTTGAGTCCATGGCAAAGATCTGAATCCCCTCCTTCCTCACAAATCCACTCTCCCAGAAAAACAGGAAGAAACAAAAAAGAAAAAAACACCAGGTATCTGTAGGTTTTTAGTTATACTTAATAAGGAAACAAAAATAATGGAAGTTTATTATTATTATTATTATTATTATTATTATTATTATTATTATTGCAGCTTCGTTTATAACATTACATGAAAGATACCAATAAGTTCTAACTATAGGTAGCAGTGAAGTGCTTTGGTATAAAATTAGACTGACATAAGATACTAATTTAAAAGTGTTTCCTTTGGCAAATTTAATGTTAGTTCCATAAACTAGTCATTGGCTGTATAAACCTTAGGAGAAATCAGTAGGACGCCAAAGTGAATCAGTGATACCTGGGCAAAAGATACTCTGTGTTCTCAGGTTAGGAACATTTTAAGTGTGAAACTTGGCTTGAACTGTGAAGAGTGTCTGGATTCTGCATAATTCATAGTATGAGAGAAATAAATTAAAAATGAAGACTCAGAGAGGCCTTTACTGATGCTTTTCTGGTTCTGTTCCTGCCATCTTTTCATCTCTATGCTGTGTAAAGCTAGTGCACATTCTAGAGCAAAAAACGTAGCAGCATTTCCTCTAACATGCATCTGTGGAGCCTACAGAAACCTCTGAACACCTCCTGTGTATATTTAACCTCCAATCCTGCATTGACATTTTCCTTTAGCATTTCATAGTCAGCTGGGTTGTGTTCCCAAATTCAATATGATACAGAATATGCAATGAATAAACCTTCTGGTTTGTACCTCTAAAATAATCAGTGCTGCCTCAGAATGTATATGCTAAGATACATTTTAGGCTGCCACAAAGTATCTAAGATAAATTACACATTTATCCTTTGCAAAACTATTTACCCTTCTCCTTCCATTTTATAATGTAAAAGTAAACAATGGAGTTTAGTTATACAATTTTTACAATTACCTATGTATTTTTTTACTTAATTGTTTTTTAAAAATAACTTTTTTAGAAAAGCTTTTTGAAAGTTTTATTTTAAAGTTTTATTTTTAATTTACTTACTTGAACAAATACAGCTCTAATAGTAAGTAATCAAAACTTTTATTTGTTCTGATGTGCAAGCTGAACATGTAAGTTTCAGGTGGCATTCTCTAGCTTTAGATGAGTTAGTACCTGCTTCTTGCAGTTACTTTTCTTAAAAGCCCTTCCCCTCCTTGCTAAATAGATCAAGCGGATCATGGTTTCATTTTTCACTTAAATACAAGTTTATTGGTAGCAAGACATATACAAATGGTACCTATATTTTAAAAAATGGTACAATATCAAGTGATACAGCTGTACAGACAATTCAGATTAATATTGCTGGAAAGAATCTAAGGGTTTCTCCCATTTTCTTTTTTATTTGCTACCAACAGCTTTGCACTACTTAGTCTCCGCCCTGTCCATGTTTGCGCAATTTCAGCATAGTGTGATTGTTTTATTACTTTTTTGTTTATTCTTTTGGTTTTCTACAATAATTGGCATTAAAATATTATATTCTTATTTGACTGTTCTTAGAAGTGAGGCTTCCTTTTTGCTTGTTTGACTGTTTGGTGAAATAAATTTTTCCCAGCTTTCTGACTCATAAAATGGTCTTTATGTGCTAACAGCTTAGCCCTTTTTGGCTCCTGAGTGTCAAATTTGTACTTTTTTTATTCTTATAAAATTATAATAGTACATTGATGGTAAAATAAAATATTTAAGATATGTATATGACTAAAATGCATATCAACAAAACTGTCCTTTATTCTTATTTTGAGAATCCTGTTGTGTAGATACATATTTTCAAGGTGATTTGTTGTTTATTATATCTAGAATCAAAAATCTAATTTGAAAACTGATGCCTTATTTTCAGTTTTTTTAACAAATCTACATTTGACAACTGTGGAAAGGAGGGATGCCCCCTGTGGTTTTGTTTTTTATTGTGCAAATATACTTGTGTATTGATCTACAAGCCATCCTTTTTCAATGACTGGAGAAAAAGCGAAGAGAAAAATATCTTGAAAGGGAAGATGAAGGATCAAACTGCAGCTGCTTTGATTATTTTGACTGGAGGTGTCAGATTGTTGAAGTAAGAGAAGAGATGCATCTACTGCTTTTTGACTCCATCCCTTCTGCCAATTATTTGAAAATTGAGTTTTAAAAAGTTGGTGGATTCTAATATTTTTACTTTCAGTAAAATAGATGAACAGAAAGCAGTTGAGTTACTCTAACTCAAATCTACTCTGTCTGTCATAAGAAAAATACTTCCTGACTGAAATAAATATGAGAAGAAATGCTAGATACTTGTCGCCTTGTGATTCAGCTGTGCACATGGCCTTTAATAATCAGCAGTAATAAATGGCAGTAATTGGAAAGGCAAATGTATTTCTGACTTTTAGCAGCAGTCAAATTACAGCTGTAAGTATTTTTCCCGGAGGAGCTGTAAGGGAACTTACTACATTTCTCCTAGGTCTTTAATTATTTTGACCCTTTATTCCAGTTTTGCAATGAAGCAAGTGACTCACCCATAGAGTATAAATTTCCTTGCCTTCTCCCCTGGTGTTCCCTGGTAGTTTAATCCAGTTGAGATGTAACACAGTACCACCATGGAAGTACTCTACTGCTCAGTGTTGGGGTGATTCTGTTCTGTATCTCTTATCAGTGGTCTGGACAAGGGGATCAAGCACTCCATCAATAAGCTTGCAGGCAACACCAGGTTGGGTGGGAGCGTTGACCTGCTTGAGGCAAGGAAGGCTCTGCAGAGGGATCTGGACAGGCTGGATCAAGGGACTGAGGCCAACTGTGTGGGGTTAAACAAGGGCAAGTGTCAGGTCCTGTAATTGGGGCACAGTAAACAGATGCAATGTTACAGGTTTGGGGACAAATGGCTGGAAAGCTGCTTGTCAGAAAAAAAAAAAAAGGTGCTGTTGCTCGATAGCCAACAGAATTATCAGCTGTCAGTGTGCCCAGGTGGCCAAGAAGGCCAGTGGCATCCTGGCTCATATCAGAAACAGTATGACCAGCAGGACCAGGGGAGTGATTGTTCCCCTGTACTCAGCACTGGTGAGGCCGCACCTCAAATAGTGTGTTCAGTTTTGGGCCCCTCACAATGAAGGAGGCATTGAGGTGGTGGAGTGAGTCCAGAGAAAAGCAACAAAACTGGTGAAGGGGCTGGAGAACAACTGTTATGAGGAGTGGCTGAAGGAACTGGGGTTGTTTAGCCTAGAGAAAAGGAGGTTGCAGGGAGGTTGGTGTTGGTCTCTTCTCCCAAGTAACAAGTGATAGGGTGAGAGGGGATGGCCTCAAGTAGCACCAGAGGAATTTTTGATTGGATATTAGGAAAAATTACTTCACTGAAACAGTTGTCAAGCATTGGAATAGGCTGTCCAGTGATGTGGTAGGGTCACCATCCCTGGAGGTGTTTAGAAGATGGGTAGACATGATGCTTAGGGACATGATTCAGTGGTAAGCTTGGCAATTATAGATTTACTGTTGGACTCAATGATCTTGAAGGTCTTTTCTAACCTAAATGATCCTGTGATTTTTCTGTTGTTGTGGCAGCCCTAGCATGTTCAGTGAACTTGATCTGGTGAGGGCTGAATGTAGGGCTGCCTTCCTTTGCTGCCTTTCCTGGAGCTTGGGCTGTCTCCTCCAGGCACAGTGATGTGACATTAGGTTCCCTGACAGGAAGGTGAGGAAGAAGAATGTTTTCAGTGACTGTCTCATCTCTGCTGGCAGTGACCTGGGAACTCAGATAGCTCCAACATCTTCTGACAAAGGAGGTGAATGCTTTCCTCTCATGAGGATGAAGCTGTGGAGCTGTGCTGGTGTACCTGTGCTGTGTCTATGTGAACTCAAATGCAGCTGAAAACCCTACTTGTTACTCAAAAAAGGAAAGAGTCCTTACTCCTACTTTTAAACTCTTCTCAGTGTAAAATCACCAGATTAAATCGCTCAGCATGTAATTATATCCTGGTTGTTTGCCTTCCAGATCAAGTTCTCATCTTGGCCTTAGACCAGCTGCTGAGTGAAATCTCCAAAGGAAGCTCTGAAACCAAGAGTTTCTCCTGAAGGCCTGTCAGGGAGGTGCATACCTGATGATGACAGGAAGTCAGGGAAGGGTAAACAGGGCAAAATAATCTTGTAGAGCAGCAGGGATAATGTGTATTGATTCATATTGCCTTGTTCTGTGATTCAGCTTGAAGAAATTCTGGTGGAAAGAGATGATACAGGAAGTTCAATGTTGACATTCTTGAGTAGGTTTTACTTTGTGTTTCTCAGACTCTACAGTCTTTAACACCTTTTGATTTTGCTGAATCTGTTTATCAGTGCTGTTGCATGGCAGTGGCTTTGGCCTCAAAGCATTGATTTAAGAAGTTTCCATTTGGAGCTGCTTGTTTCATTTATTTTGTTAGGGTTATTTCTAAGCCAAGTCAGTTAAGCAGAGAGAACGGGGTGCAGCCACATACGCAGCAGTGTACTGTGGCATGAGGACATGGATGGAGACTTTAGTGCTCCATACTACAAGACTGAAAAAGTAAATGTACCCTTTTCAGCTGAGAAATCCATCATCCCCTGCCTGGGGTAGGATCTTGCATGCTGATCCTATTTTCTCATGCACTAACACCTACTGTTAGTTGTTCCAAGAGAATCTGATTGCTCTTCAGGACTTCCCTTCAAAAACTGTTTGATGAGAACAGAGACATGGCTACTCTTCTATCACTTAATCACAAGAAAAAGAGCAAGACATAAAAGGGCTAAAAACAATGTAACAAGGGAA
>WAAB01017433.1:27453-43776 GCA_013389865.1 Piaya cayana | reverse complement strand
AAGTCAGTGTCTTTAGAAAAGAAAGATGCTGTTATTGTACAAGCACTGATCTCGGGACTCCAGAGACTTGTATTCAACTCTTCACCCAAGGGTTGTATTGGAAGAGGCTTTTGGTTTATCTTAGTAGAACCAGTGGCTTGGAAAACAACAGCCTTCAGAAAGCTGTGTGAGCACAGCCACTGCTGCCTGTACTCTCCTAGTGACCTTACTGGAAATTGCTTCTCTTCTTCCGTTGTGAAGAAGAGAAAATTCACTGTCTGATATGATGTCTCTCCATCTCCCTCTTCCTTGGGATCTTGGAGGATCTTAGTTAGCTCATGGCTCTTTCAGTGAAGTGATGGTTGGATCTGGCAGAAGCATCTTGTCAGACCTATGGAAAGTTCTTTGCCCTGTTGCATCAGAATTCTTCATTTCAAGGGTGTGTTTTATTTGTTCAGTTCTTCGGTACAACTTGTTAGAAACTGTGTGCTCATATAATACTCAGGATTCAGAGTTTGAAAACTTGGATTCAAATCTCTGTTCAAATCCTACTCCTTTCTGCTGTGATCAGTGGCCTGTCACAGCTCAGCAGAAAATCCATTTTCCTTACTCTAGCACCTTCTACTTTGTGAATAGTTCCTGAAATATGTTTGAGGTGGAAGGACAATTTAACATTCCCTTGAGGCCCTTTTTAGTACAGTTTATTTTTGCGTTGAAACCTTGGTTTACACAAGTGCAGTTCTCTTTCACCAAACCAGCGATATTTCCAAACCCAAAGGCATGAGCAGTAGATTGATGTATTTAGCATCTACAGATGAGTTATATCAAGTTAACTCATTAGATTTGAGTTTCATTCTCTTCATGGTTTCAAACCAAAACACATACAATGATTATATGAGCATTTCTNTTTTTTTTTTTTTTTTTTTATGTATTTTTTTTTTTTTTTTTTTTTTTCTTTTACTGCATCCTTGCTCAGTTTTTTTCTGTTTGTTCCTTTGGTTTTTTTTTTTTCAGACCTTATGACTCAAAAATTCATTCCCAGTTTTTGCTGCCTGGAGACTGAGCCTGGTTTCTTTTGTTTATTTTGGATTCATTCCTCTCCTCCTGTTCTACTTTTTGTTGTTACTTTTTTTGTTGTTGTTTCTTTTTGCTTTTTAAGGGAAGAGAAATCAGTGTTCTGGCCTTACTTTCTAATATCTGTATGTCCTTATGTCTATAAATCTCTGTGCTTTTACTTTATTCATATACCACCCTATTAATTACATCGTTTTATTTTACAGTAGCTCAAAGCTTGGATGATTTCCATAACTGATGGTTTCCTTCCTAGCTACTGTCTGTAAAACAATTCAGTTTATCTCATTGCTTGTGACTTGACTTGTGTCCTAATTCTCACATTTTTCCAAGAATAACTTGTAAAAATATTTTTTATTGTGTATGACAAAAGAGAGAATAAAGCAGGTTTGAATTAAATTTTGTGTGTGAATAATGCTTTGGTCATTTTTGTCTCCTGCAGAAAATCTCTGCTGTTTCTTCATGTCACTTGCTTTCATGAACTTCTCGCCTTCTGCAGTAATTTGGTCTTGTAAACTGATGGCAGGTTGTAGCTGTTGAGGGGAGAATTATTGCTTGGTTTATAAGGGCATAAGCTCTTAGAAGGGTTCTAATAGCTGGAGAAAGATTTTGAAATGGTCTCTATATTAAAGAGCAAATGAACATATTAGGTTGATAGTGGCTCATGGTATTAAACAGATGCTTTTCTTCATTTTGTGTCCATTGAATTTCTTTTCTCGGTACCCCAGACTCAGTTAAAATGTGAAATAAACTGGCTTGATGTTCACAAAGGCTTGGATGTTTTTCCTCTGTGCTATCCATGTTAGTAACAAATGCGTTGTTGACTATCAGAAGCTTGGCACAGAGTACAGGGAAGGCTTGTAGCCTTTGAATAGGGTTATACGACTTTGCTACACTCTTATGACAAATCTGTCTTACACCTGGTATGGACTCTGACAGCACTAACAATCTACTAAATCAGTCACAGGTAATGCATGCTGAAAGCTGCTTCAGGGGGAAAAAAAGAAAGGAAAGAGATGGTGGGGGTTAAGAGCAGGCCAGCAGTGGCTTTTCCAGTGTCTCTAAGGCAAACTAATGAAAAGCCTCTGTGTTGTCTCAGCAAACTTCTCACAAGTTATTCTTATCTTCCTGTTAGAGTACAAATGCTAGCAAGTTACGTGTCTAAATTGAAATTACTTTGAAACAGTTGAAGGTGGAAGTCTTAGTCAGGAGTCAAAGAAATCAGCTGGGAAATTGGTTGATCCCATCAGGAGCACTACCAGAACAGAAAGGTAAAATTTTAAGAGTAAAGTTGTTACAAAATTTTTTGACAGAATTTTAATGGTGAAGAGAAAAGTTCTTTTTGGTTCAGACTGAGAATTTGTCTAGTTAGCATGTTTCTTCAGAAGCAGTTTTTGGGTTTTGATCAGTTTTAATAGAGCGGGTTCTTTAAGCCAGGTTAGCTGCAGAGTTTGGGGAGGTGTTGAGTTATCTGTCAAGTGGGAATGGGCTCTGGCACAGAAAGGAGAGAGAAGGAAGTATTTTCTTGAACTCTGAACAGCTGAACTGACACATTTAAATTGAAACTGAGTTGCCTGTGACTCAAGCAGAGGCAGGAAAGAAAGGCACTTCTGAATGATTTGTGTCTTAGTTGAAAGGTAGCGAGGCAGAACACATCCCCTTGGATCAGGGAAGGCAGGGAGGCAGGCTTGAAGTGAAGATAGAAGTGGGCTGTGCCAGAGGAGCCTGGTTTCACCTCTGCAGGAGGAGCTGCTGCATGGCAGCTTACCCACCTCTCTTCAGTGTGGAGCTTGGAGCCCATATAAATAAAACACACAGAGCATCGCTGTGTTGCCCTTCCTAGGGCTAATATCAAGTCTCCCAAATCTCAACTGATTCAAATTAGAAGCGGTATAGAAGATAATAATCATGTCTGTATGCGTTCTGTAAGCAGAGATCTTCCTCCTCTCCAAACCTGCCTTGCAGGTGCCCAGGGGATCGATCCAGAGCTGCCATTCTCAGGCACAACAAAAACTTATTCTGAATAATGAATGTTAATTTTTGATGTGGCAGCTCCTACTTAGAGCTCCTGACTACGAATTAGTTTGCTGAAGTAGAAATTGTAATCCTAGAAGTACACATTGTTATGCACACCATGTGTATCCTGCCATGTTCCTTCTCCAACTGATATTAAAGTTAAAAAATTAATTGACCATAAAGATGTAGCATAAAGCCCAGAGAGCATGTTATGCTCTACAAATTTTAGAGTTAAATAATTTAAAGTGAAAATAATTTTATTCATGTTTCTATATGTGTTTATTTATGTACATGGAGTATTGCAAAGCCTTTTTCATTGTGGTTGTGAGTTGGCAGACCCTCTCACTGTGTCATCGGTGTGAATCAAACACCAAAATATACTCATTTCGATCAGTCACCTGCTTTTATTTTCAGTGACACATGCAGAACAGGGTTTTCTAGCAGGAAAGCTGAGCGTTAAGTACACATAGAGACCAGATTGCGCTTCTCTCCCCTGTGGGTGGTCTTCTTAACAGAGGATTAGTGGCTTCCACTGTTAGACTGCTGCTGTACTTGTTTATGGATAAAGCAGGGAATGACATCTCAGGCCCTTGAAAGTGGTACGTTTCTGGAGTACAACTCTGCTCGTTCTAAAAGGGGCTCAGACATACCTACTTATTCTGCAGGGAGTACATTCACTTCCTTCAACTTACAGAGCATGCCCTAACATGAGAGAAAAAAGCTCTTATAAAATGAGAAGGAAATGGTATTTTCCCTGCTGGAATACTGAATAGCATTTGCTATTTTACCATTAAAAGCATTTTCTTGGCTTCATAGCAATTTCTAGAAGATTTTTAGCTAATATACCATGGACACACACACATATGTGCATACGTGCATGCGTACAATGAAGAGAAAGCTCTGAGGACTTGTTGTAATTGTTCAGTACTTAAAGGGGGCTTACAAGAGTGATGGGGACAAGCATTTTAACAGGGTGCACTGCAATAGGACAAGGAGTAATACTTCTAAACTAAAAGAGGGTGGGATTAAATTGGCTATAAGGAAGAAATTTTATATGATGAGGGTGATGAAACAGTGGAATAGGTTGCTCAGAGAGGTGGTAGATGTCCCATCCCTGGAAACATTCAAAGTCAGGTTGGATGGGGCCCTGAGCAACCTATTCAAGTAGAAGATGTTCTTGCTCATTGCAGGGCTGTTGGACTAGACGACCTTTAAATTTCCCTTCCAAGACAGTGTTCTNGGATAAAGCAGGGAATGACATCTCAGGCCCTTGAAAGTGGTACGTTTCTGGAGTACAACTCTGCTCGTTCTAAAAGGGGCTCAGACATACCTACTTATTCTGCAGGGAGTACATTCACTTCCTTCAACTTACAGAGCATGCCCTAACATGAGAGAAAAAAGCTCTTATAAAATGAGAAGGAAATGGTATTTTCCCTGCTGGAATACTGAATAGCATTTGCTATTTTACCATTAAAAGCATTTTCTTGGCTTCATAGCAATTTCTAGAAGATTTTTAGCTAATATACCATGGACACACACACATATGTGCACACGTGCATGCGTACAATGAAGAGAAAGCTCCGAGGACATCTTGTTGTAATTGTTCAGTACTTAAAGGGGGCTTATAAGAGTGATGGGGACAAGCATTTTAACAGGGTGCATTGCAATAGGATAAGGAGTAATACTTTTAAACTAAAAGAGGGTAGAATTAAATTGGCTATAAGAAAGAAATTTTATGTGATGAGGGTGATGAAACAGTGCAATAGGTTGCTCAGAGAGGTGGTAGATGTCCCATCCCTGGAAACATTCAAAGTCAGGTTGGATGGGGCCCTGAGCAACCTATTCAAGTAGAAGATGTTCTTGCTCATTGCAGGGCTGTTGGACTAGACGACCTTTAAATTTCCCTTCCAAGACAGTGTTCTATAATTCTGGATAACCTTCTCAATCTTTTCAGCAAAAGTTGTTAATGATATAAACCCAAAAATTGACTCCTTCTTCCTTATTGCATTTTCCTGCTTTCTGAGCAGAAAAAGCATTGATGTCATCTTTTACTTCAAAACAACACGAACACAATGAAAATTCAAAAAGGTACAGTCAGGACCCTAATGCTTAAGCATCCACATGAATGAATGAATGTTATAAGCCATGAATAAGTTAAATCTGGCAATGGCTCTGCTCTCAAAAAGGTTTGCATTAAGTAAGGATGCCTGACACTCCCCTTCTGCCTAATAGTTCTCTCTGCTATTCCCATAACAAGAGATGATGATATATTGTGCACAATTTATTTGGGGTTGTAACAGGATTTTGAAATAAGTCTTCAGCAAGCAAAGAGTATCAGAAGTCGTACTGACAATTAGAAGTTAGAACTAAATAACTTACAGCTTCAAGTAACTATGCAGAACCTGTACATCTTTTTGGTAGAGTGCAATTAATAAGACTGACTCCTCCCTTAAACTCCTTGCAGTCTTTTTGGACAAATAACAGGTAGAAGTGGCTTATGAGTACAAGACAAGATTTAGGAAAAAGGTCTTGTATTTGCAAGAAAAAGTCCTGATGGGGTATTTTTCAACAAGTTGTAAAAATCTATGAAATTCTACAGAGTAATTTTTCTCTTAAAGTATTCTATATCTTGTTCAAAAAATAAATTAAGCATGTAGTCTTCAGCACGTTTAGTGATTTTTCAGCAAAGTATATTGAACAATCAAGGGAAGAAAAACAGTAAAGTGCTGAAGTGTCTGGGAGAAAAGGAACAGCAGCAAATTCATCCTTAAGTAAAGAAGTGTTACCTGGGCATGATCTGTGATATTATGGTAGCTGTAGGTTACCTGTAGTTTGCATCAGATATTGGAACCTAATCATTGCTACTTATCAGCATTTGTTTCTGTTTTATAGCTGCACATGAACTATCCTCAGTGATGCAAAATAACTTTCCAATTGTCTAAAAATAGATGAGGATGTATATTGTCTGTAATAGTCACGTCTAGATATACAGTGAGAAACTGCAAGGCGTTGAAAGCTGTTTTAGGTTTTCAAATCCAATCTTGGCAATGGGTTTTGTTCATTAGCACAGTCTCTTGTAGACATTATGGAGGCAAGGTAATAGAAATCTTTTTTTATTGATTGGGGCTGTACTTGAAGAAAGGTGTAATTGCGACCCTAAATTTAATCTTGTAGATACTCATCTGGTGCCAACGTCCTGTTTTAGTATTAATGTCTTCCTGGAACTGTTAAAGCAAATGCTAAAAACTTAACTTCATATTAACATTGCTACCTATCATCTAGATCATTGCATATTAGTAAAGTACAGCAAGTATTTTGACCTCTGCTCTGTCATCTAGGTGCTTGTAGGAAACTTGCAAGTGTTATTTGTGTTTTTAATCTTTTACATCTGTGATACTATTTACACCGGAGCAGTTCATAACATAAATTGAAAGACAAAACTTCAGAAGTAAAGAATAGTGAGTCATTTATTGGAAAACAGATTGGATACATTTAAAAGCATTTTTGTATATTAGTTACATGTAGGGGAAAATGCTGCTATTAGCAGATGGGCAAAAGGCAGGAGGAATGTTTTTGTGAGTTATAGTGCTGACAGTTTTTCTAAGTGTTAGTAAACACTCAATTTGCAGTATTTGAAGGTCTCACAGCCTGTATTTTTTATTCTTATAAATTGACAGTAAGGGTCAGATAAAATATTATACCTAGATACTGTTGCAGCCCTGGAGGCTCAATCAAAAAGCTTTTCTTGTATCATTGTTCCCTGAAGTTAACTCTGGAAGAGTGAGGGGTTGTCAAAACTTCACTATTCCTCCATCAAGGAACTGAGATTTTGGTCTACAGTTGCTTTGAATTTTCCAGTGAGACAAATGAGAGGAGAGCATGAATCCCGAGGATGTGGTTTATGATAGTGGTTTTGCCTTACTGAACCTAAGAGTTGTCCAAGGTGACAGTTTAGAACTCTCTTTTTCCAGGTGAATTTATAATTGTTTTCCTTAGGCTCCTCCTCCTCCCTCCTTCCCCAAGGTTTTCTGCCACTGCTTCATCCCATCCCCCCTAAGTCAGTTCAACTGCCTTTGATAAAACAAGTGGCTCTGTCTTTGGCCACTAGTAGGGGACTCAGTGGCAGACTCCTGTAAATCAGAATTTTCAGATTAAGATGAAAGTTTCTGAGATTAATCAGATTTTCCAGTATTTTTATTGCATTATTAGAAAGCTAGTTTTCTGAAATACTTCCAGGGATTAAGGCTGTACGGCTACATGGGGCTTTGTGTGTCCTTAGCATGCCAACTGCTGACTTGTTCAGGTGCAATGTACAGTCAGTACAGGGGACAAGAAGAACACAAGTGCAGATGCAACTAAAAGCCAGCATTTCACCAGGTTTTGCGTTGATACCTCCACAAATAAATGGTGACGTATTAGCAACTTAGAAAACTAAAGCATTTGGCTTCAGCAGTTACTCAGCAGAAAGACACTACAGGTTGGAACAAGTGTTATTTAAATATTGTTAAGGTATTTCCTTTGTAGGTCACTGGAATTTCTGAGTAGGACTGGGATCTTATTTATTCACTTTTCTCTAGAGTCTGGGTAAACACACCTGTACAAAAAAGTGGGAAGAAATGAGGAAGTTTATCAGTGCTTTCAAATCTTAGTGAGAAATGAATATCATGGCATTAGGAGGAATTTTTCACACAGAGGGTCATTGGGCACTGGAACAGGCTGCCCAGGGAGGTGGTTGAGTCACCTTCCCTGGAGGTGTTCAAGGCACAGGTAGACGAGGTGCTGAGGGACATGGTTTAGTGTTTGATAGGAACAGTTGGACTCGATGATCTGATGGGTCTCTTCCAGCCTGGTGATTCTATGATTCTATGGCACTAAAAATCTTTATAAAATGATCTGTAGCATTTTAAAATCTTGTTGCTGGGAGTGGTGGTTGTGATGGTGTCACTACAATCACGGATTATGAATTTGAACCGTGCCATAGACAGATTTGAAAACAGGTGTATGTTTATTATTATAGGAGGCTTTTAAAATTATTATTCAGTGTGATTATATGAGGATAAGAGAAAAAGAAGTAGCAGTGTCTTCACAAAATATCCTCCCAAGTGGAAAAGATTATCAATACCCAAATGATTGTCTTCATTGCCCTGCTGTTATGGTATCTTCATCCTATTGGGACCTGCAAAAAAAAGAAATGAGGATTCAGCTCTTTAAGGCACTACAGAAAATGCAGCCTTATGCATGTGGTGTCATGTAAGAAATGTCATGTGCAAGCATTCAAATGATTTATTGTGTTTTCTTTGGAATTTTTATGTTATTATGACAAAATCAGAATCTACAATTTTTTTTTTTCACAATTTTGACACAGGTACCAAAGTTTTTATTATCCAGAGAATGAAGAACGTGTTTTTGAAAGGGATTAAGCAGTGAAATGATGAATGGAACCGTTTCCAAAGCATGCACATAAAGTGATATCATCTAGCTAAGGCTGATTTCTGGTCCATCGCTTCAACAGGAAAATAACTATATTGCCGAAATGATTCGGCTTAGGCTCTATTATTTGCAGCGGCACTTGACAGTTATGGAGTTGGAATTCAATTTCTTTCATCTAAAGCAGGTGTGCCTTAAAAAAAAAAAAAAATCGCCCTGCCACTTCTGTATAACACATGGAGATTGTTGGCTTCTTGCCTGAAAGCGTTTCAGTGCACTTATCCCATTTTCATACAGCAGAAGTTGTCCATGAATATCATCTTGGTTTAAATACATGAGTGAATTTTCTTTATCCCAAAACAAGATAATAAATGATATGAATTTTTTTTTTTAATCCAAGCACATAGAATTAAGGGCCCGCTTTCAAGGGCAATTTTATAGAAATCTGTATTACAAAGCACGTTAAGATGTTGATATTAATCTATTATTCTGGACAAGAAGAAAGGTCCTTAATCTTGATTTATCTGTATTTGATTTGACAGGTTAACCTTGACATTAGCATCATGTATCCAAATTTATTTCCCTATTTGACTCTAGAATATCTTACTTTAGTTTCTGATAGTGATGTGTCCAGTTAGCAGTTTTTTACTTGTACATAGAACCTTTACATTATATGAAAAGAGAGCACGTTTCTATAAGTAGCTGATGTAATTTTGACAGGTTTAGTTAGATTAAGGATTTGATTTTACCTGGGACAACTTTGTATATCTGGAAGAGTGATCTATATTTAATGAGGTCAAATAAAAATGTATTTGCGTGTCTATCTCATATTGCATATTTCAAGCTATCTGTATAGACATTTATACTAGAAGATGTATCTGGGTTTTAGACATATGTTTATTTGTATGTGTAAATATATATATATATAAACCATAGAACATCTCTGTGTGGATTTACCTGAGCACACCTGGAAGCATGTGGTCTTGGATGCTTCCAGGTCTAGACTAACTACAATCTGTCAGGGTGACCTCAAATACAATCTGAATCTGTGAGCAAGTATATGTGTTGAAGGTGTTCAGTGATATGATGAGGAATTCACAGTCATTTTTCTTGCTTAAATAGCATTAACTACTCTTACATTCTTTTATGACAGACAAGCAACTAGTCTAACTGATGAACCTGTGTAGCTCAGTATCACGTACATTTGACTTCACTTTTTTATCACATATTCAATTTATTTGTCAAGCAATTCATAAATAGGCATGCCCAAAACTCCACAGCTGATGAGCTTGTATATTCACAGATGCTGAATACAGCTTGTCTAACTTCAGCACCATGATTTGATTTGTGATGTGTCTTAATGTACACATGAACAAATTAATAATGATTTAAGGCCACTAACTGCAGCACAGGGTTACCTAAGGTGAGAAAATGTTTATTAAAAACACCTTGTATATTGTATTGAAATCAATAGTGTGTTTTATATCTGGAAGGTAGTCGCTGGTTTTATTCATGGGGAATGAATGATGTGTTGCTCTTCAATTTACTAGTAAAGTCCAGTGCTAAAAATGTTTGCCTTTTCTTAATTATTATTTCTGTAGCTAGCTACACCTCTAAGTACCTTTATGCCTTAGAATAAATATTTAACAGACAGGCAAGTTTAACACATTAATATTTAAACTGCTGTTGGAAAAATACACCATCATGATAGCTTGTAGTGTAATATTATGTACGATTTATATCTAACTAGATAACATTGTTTAGCTAAAATTAAGCCTGTTGGCTTAATTAATGATATTACTTTAATCCTTTTAGAAAGGAAAATATAAGCAAACAAGGAAAGCATGATAGTATCAGATAGGACAACAGATACAGTATGAATTTCAGCTTTCTTAACAACTCCCTGTTGTGCAAATGATGCAGTGATTATCGTAGTCTCTTTGGGGACTTGTGCTGAAGTTTTTAACTGTGGTTCCACTGGAAAAAAAAAAAAGTCTTTTTAGTCTGTTTTGGTGGCCCCTTCCAGCCCTGAACAAAGTAACGGCTGTTTTGAATGTAAAAGTCAATGGAAGCATTTGTCTTCATGTCTGCCACGAAACTTGCTAAATTATCTGGATCTCTCAAAGACTCAATACAAATTAAAAATACGCGAAAGGTTTCTAAGAGAGTGATCGCTATTTTAGCAAGTTCATTAGCCTTCTGAGGAATGCTGTTGGCAGGCTTTGTTTAGCAGAAAACCAAAACAAAGTAAACAAAAAAATGTCAGAAAATGAATTGCAAATCACTTGGCAATATAAATGTGAGAATGAGGATGGAGATGATGAATAATTTGGGAAAATGTATATTGTTCTTCCAGGGATCTTAACTGCACAAAGGGGAACTATACCAAAGATTACAGAGAATGGGGAATAATTTGATTAAGTGAATATGGGCCATCCAGCTTTTCCGAATGCACTGGCAAAAGCAGAATTCAGACACTAGTTAGTCTGTGGGGAAAAAAAAGTTCTGCAGTGAGGTTTTTGGGGTTTTTTTCCCAGGTTCCTGTATCTATCTCCTTAGTGTTTTCCAAAAATACTCTGAAAATAACATTGCTGAAAATGAAAATTTCACTCTAATTTTTGAGGCTAAATGGAAGACCAGAAATTAAGTTCCAAGGAAGAAATCATTCTCCTAATATCTGGATAAGTGGCAATTAGCTTGCATCTTCTTCCCCAGGAAGGGAATTTGTTGAGATTCAGTTACCTGCAGGTGCAGTCACCCAGAGCATCCCCTGTCAGTTGCTGCTGAAGAAGGGAAGAGGCTGCTCCCCTCCAATTTAATCCAGTTCTTTTGGCAAATTTTACATGCCACTGCTACTGTATTGTTCCCATTATTTGAAAATTCATAACAGGAACGGAGCAAAGCATGAGTTTTAACTCTCATAGCAAAACATAGTGGTAAATCTGACAGGAAGGAGAGAAGATTGCAGATGGCACAGGCAAGGCTAATGTGCTCAGTGCCTTTACTTCTATCTTCTCGGGAAGGTTAAATGTGACAAAAGGCTTAACGTGATCAGAATTAACAAGGGAAAAGGAATTCAAGGGAGAGTAGGGAAGGAACTGAGTATTTAGATTCAGAAAAGCCAGATTTAATGCCTGTATACAAGGTTAAATGACTGGGATTTGAATTTATGGTATGCTATCTACTCTGCATTAACTCTCTGTATGGAAAGTCTTAGTTATAAGAGGGTCGTTACATGAAGTAGCTTTTCCAGGTCAACAAGGCCTCACAGAGTTTACCCCTATGTATTTATAGATGTGGTTTTTAAACCAGCAGTGATTTGCTTTGTGAACTGCCAAAGGATATAAATAGTCCCAATAAACACAGCACATTTCTTTAAATGAGTTAAAAAAAAAAGAGGAAAAAGCAAGGGAATGACAGCCAAAGATTCAGACTAAGCTGGGAAGATATTGACACAAATTATTAAACAATCAATTTATAAGCCACTCTACCTACCAAGAGCAGATATATTTATCACTTTAGGGAGACCTCTGATATGACAGTTATGCCAATAAATATGATTCAGATTAAAAAAGTAAGGGGCAAGGCCTATTTGAGAAAGTATTATCAAGGAATAGCTTTATCAATAGGTGCTACTTTCATTACTGCCTTAGACGATGAGATGTCACAATTTTCAACGATGTCACATTTGGAGGCAGTGCAAGCCGACTTAAAATTGAAAATATTTTTCGTAAATGGGTGGAAACAGCTTGAAATCCATAAGACAAAGTTAAGTAAAGACAATAAACATGGTGCTTACAGAGGAAAAGTCAACTTCATAAATGTCAAGTGGGAAATAAGTGATAAAGTATCAGCACTGTGGAAAAGACTAGACCGGTTGCATTGCTGTCACAGAAAAATGTAAATCTCTTGCTATAAATGTATTAATGAGAGACTGGTGAGCCACACAGGGAGGCAGCTGTTGGACCCTGGCCTGTGCTGGCCCTCGGCTACAGCACATCAAGAAGGAGATGGAGGAACTGGAGAGAGTTTAGACAAGAGACACAGAGAACAAGGCTTGAAACTTGGTCAGGAAAAGGGGAGAAAACCAGGCAGCAGATACTCTAAACGTCTTCAAACATGTAAATGTTGCTACTGAAAGAATTGTGATAACTTTTCTCCATGCCCACACAGGTTACCCCAAGAAGTATCAGTTTTACTTAGAACAGATTGGATTTATCTTCGGTGTTAGGAAAAACAAAACTGTGCTTTAATAATGTAGTCAAATACTTGAGCAATTGCTTAGATAAATTGAGATTTCTACAGCTGACATGTTTGGAGAAGAAGTTGATTAAAGCCTGTTTGGATTGTTCACTTGTACTTTATCCAGTCTGATAAATCAGTTCTTGGGAGGCCTGTCATCCCAACCTATCTATGGTAATAAGTGTATGAATTCTTATGTTTACATTTTACCATAGACTGTGCTAGTAAATGAGCTTTGTATCTTAATATCTCTCATAATTTTCATTTTTTTTCAGGGGTAGCTTATTTGCTTTCATGTAATATAAGCCATGTAATTTAAATTAGACACTATTAAATCCATCATTTTTATGACTAATGTTGATTCTAGCTTTCAGCAAGGTACATAGATTGAAGGAAACCTGTTAATCCTCTTTTATTCGGTTTTCTTCTTCACATCAAAGTAATGCATGTTCATATCAGTGCAGCCAATCTGTATTTCTGCAGAACAATCTATGAAACCGAACAGTGCTTCAAACAGTTAAAAAAAAATAACGTGGGATGAATCATTGCTAGAGAGAATCATGTGTTTATACATATCATTGATGGCTTGGCGTTTTGCACATACATAATGTGCAATGTCTTTTTCTGCTTTCTGTTTCTTTCAGGACTGATTTACAGTGTAATAGTTTATTCAAGTGAAAAAGGAAGCCTGTTTTTTTTTTCCTTTTATTTATTTCATATTTTCTGTTAAGTGCACCAAGTTCCACTTCATTTGTGAAATATACTTCACCTTCTCACCACTAGAATAATGTTCTAAAGAATTCCTGGTAGTCTTGGTCTGCTGTGCCAAAAAGGGCAACTCTTGACCTACCACAGGAAAAAAACTCCTGGATATAGATGCTTGCAGACAATAACTCCAGTTTACCTTGGTATACTCCTGCTTCCATTTGGATTCCTTCTGTTAACTATTTGAGAAATTGCACAGTATATTTTCCTAGGCTACAGCCAACCTGTTTAACAGATTCTTTTATACATAGAAAATTACAACACTCATCTTATCTATATTGGATGCATTTCAGTATTGATGTAGGAGCTGTAATTCAGATTGAGAATGTACTTGTTAAGAAAATCCATATAGGACTTCAATTCTGATATTAGAATCTAATTATCATTAACAGAATAAAGTGGCTATCTGAATAGATTTTCATGCTTTTCTTAATGCATTATGTAATTGAAATGAAAATACATCGATTTTTGCTCCTTGCAAAAGAAGGAAATAATTATTTCTTCCTAAGGCAATGGGAGGAGGTATCACAGCAAGAAGATACAAAGCAGGATGTTTTGCCCATAATTCACCTTGGAAGAGCACAGAAGATTTAGTTGCATTGGCTCTGTCTGAGCACCTGCAGGATCACCCATTTGATAATGGAGTAGCAAGTCCTAACAGGTGCTAGGAGAGCTCATCTTGGAAAAAAACCCTCCAACAAAGTTACTTGGAGAGAAGATGTGGATCTCTCTCTGACCACACAAATGGCTTTGGTGTTTTGCCATTTTCAATAGGTCTGCAGTGACATTTAATATAGAGTTTGAGGTCAAGCTCAGCAAGATGGAACAGGCTATCTGAAGACGGTGGATCGTCAGGAGCTGGAGTGAAGGGGAAACGAACAAGATTAATTGCTGCTAAGAGTCCTCCTGGGTGCAAGACCTGTGATTTCATGTTGTGAATAAGAGATAAAGTTAGGAAGGCAGGGAGATGAAAAACAAGCAGAGGGATGCCTGGTGGGGAGTAGCAGGTTGCCCTGCAACCAAGTATTTTCATCCCGGGTTAGCTGCGCAGATGATTAGTGGGTTTGGGCAGTATATTAAGGATGACCCTAATTACCAGAAGAGGCACAGCTTTTGGTGGTTTTACATTTGAAGTAATAAACTATTCCTTATTGGAAAATTTTGTATGACACTTGGATACAGGGTTATTTTGGCAGCTTAACCGTCATTATCTTTCCTTTAAGCTATTTTGTAGCCTTATTTACATCTTTCATAAGGTTAACAAGACTTTAGTCCATTTCCCTGTAAGCTATTTCAGTTATTTTTCATTATTTTTATCCCTCGTACTGTAAGAATCGGTGGTTTTGGACCTTACCTTCTTTTCACATGCCAAACCAGTATAGCCACTTCTGCAAGCACAGACATTGGGTCTTATGCATCTGCTTCCAAACAGACAATTTTGCTCACAAAGTGCTACGACTGAAAGATAAGGTTCCTTAGAAATATACTTATTCTAAGTCTTCCAATTAGAAAGAGCGTATTTAGATGATTTTGAAAATGTGACAAAATCTATTATGATTCTGTGGTTTCAAACGATGAGGAAAGGATAAATAATAAAAACCCATTTATGTGTCAAAAATAGTTTGCAATAGGATTTTCATGGATGTGTATCTATTATGCTTAGACTTGTCTTTATTTTTTCCTTTTCTCCCCAGTGATGGAGAAAGAGAAGTCTATGCCAAAGTAATCACCTAGGCTCAGTCGGAAATGGATCAGTGCAAAATCTAATTTGGAAAGCCAGGATAGGTTCTGGGCATTGCTGGTTGCATCAGATTTGTGCCAAAATTGATTTTATTTTGTTCCAACTGAAAAAAAAAATAGCAACTGTTAAAGATACATTCTTGACTTGACAAAAAAAGATATGTTAAATAGGTACTCCCAAAGGTGATGCTATTGCAAGAAATAAAAGGGAGAATTTGTTGAACCATGTACTTTACACTTCTGGAAACCAGGGCATAAGAACATGTTATTTCATGGTCCCACAGAATCAGTAATAAGCCGCTTAGTCCAAGTAAAAAGGAATCAACAAAACTTTTTTTTTTTTTTAATCTTGAGTACCAGTGTCCTTATAAAGGCCCATCCACTTGAAGGTATTCTTTTAATAAAATAATATATCCATTTTTTTCAGCAGAGAAAAAAAAAGATAATCAAATGAATTGCTGAAAATCCAGCCGCTATTTTTCATCCTCATTAACAGTTTATACTGTTATGACATTGTTTTGGCATAAAGAAAGGAGACTAACCAATTCATAGGGCACCAATTCAAGAAGAACACATATGTCATAATATTTTAATTAGATCTCATGAGTTAAGCCTTCTATAAATATTGCCAGAATATTGTATCCTAGTTACAGGCAGTCAAACCGAACGCCTTCAAAGCTGATCAGGTGTAAATCAACAAGTGGTTTCTTGTATTTTCTTGTCTGACAGAGACATACAGAAAGCTGCAAACCATGCACCATCAAGACTCACTTGAAAATAGAGTATATGCCTGCCTACATTCCAGTACCATCTCCTTCATCATGGAGGGAAATATTCCATCAGATTTGAAATAGTTTAATGCATCCCTATGAGGTTTGGGGTTTTTTCCACAGAAAATCAGTTTCAACAAATTGAAAGGATGAAGGAATACATTCTGAAATTTCCAGGTTTTGGACTTGGGTTCTGATTTTGACACACATTTAAGCTGATGCAGTTTCTTTGTGTTCTGGTCTAAAGTCTCAGATATTGAATAGGCTACCGGAACTTAGAAATCACATACTGGGATTCTAAGCCATCCAAATG
>WAAB01017433.1:0-21249 GCA_013389865.1 Piaya cayana | reverse complement strand
TTTAACAAACTCAGTCAAGTGTATCTCATCAACTAATAAATAACTTTAAACATTACCATGTTTGAACTAGAAGACAGCTGGCACAAAGAAACAATTACACAGCCATTGGGGTTTAACTGACAAAAGATTTCCATAAGTAATTATGATCTGTGAGTGTGAGAGGAAAGAAGGATTGCCCTTTAAAGGGGTTTGTGCCTTGATATTTTCCCCATGCCCTTTTACTGTAAAGCTAGTAACATACATAAAATGAAATGACCCTGTATGTAACAGGCAATAACAGGTCTCTTCTTATTCCAGGTCTTCCAGTCCTTCCACATGAAAATACTTCCACAGTCATCTTGATTGTCAGTCTGATGGACATACAGCTTTTACAGGGGTGACCTCTTAGGTTGGCAGATACATAGAATTTCTGTGCTTAATGCCATCTAGGTACACAGAACGAGCTACTCCACTGCCTTTTGTCCCTGACCCCTCATTTTAACCTTGTATTTCAAAGAGTTTAATGTAAAGACTTGTAGTTTTATTTGACAGGTTAAGCTCAGCATCCACACGAACAAAAGATGAGTAAGGTCTCTTTCTCACGCTGATGCTGAATTCAGAAATGCCTTGGAAAGTAGTAGGTTTATGGGCAGCATAAAACAGTTCTAACAAAGAAAAGGCAGAATGCAGATGCTAATCATAGAATCATAGAATCATGGAATCACCAGGTTGGAAGAGACCCATCGGATCATCGAGTCCAACCATTCCTATCAAACACTAAACCATGTCCCTCAGAACCTCGTCTACCCGTGCCTTAAACACCTCCAGGGAAGGTGAATCAACCACCTCACTGGGAAGCCTATTCCAATGCCCAATGACCCTTTCCATGAAAAACTTCCTCCTAATCTCTAGCCTAAATCTCCCCTGGTGGAGCTTGAGGCCATTCCCCCTCGTCCTGTCCCCTGTCACTTGGGGGAAGAGGCCAGCTCCCTCCTCTCTATAACCTCCTTTCATGTCATGGCTGATTTTTACATGTAATAGAATCATTTAGGTTGGAAAACACTTTTAAGATCATTGAGTCAAACCATAAACCTAACATAATATACAACTAGCAGAAAATCTAATGTGCAAAAATCTCTAGTGCAATGCACATGGCTACAAAGCTGTAGTAATTAAAGTAGCACTTACGGATCTGGCACAGAGTTCCTACCCATCCTCCGGAGCACTCGCAGATGTTTGGACCTACACATTCTCCACCATTCAGACATTTCTGCAGGCAAAGAGCTGAACAGATTGACATGAAACAAATGAGATGATGAACAGCGTATATCTGGATGTTAAAGTTCTACCTGAAAGGTGACCTGCTACATTTTATGCCATATGGCTGATTTCTGAAGAAGTGAATTTGTTCTGTTAATCAGATAATCAGTGTTCAGGATTCTTCAATAATTACTTCCTAAGAAATTTCTCTTTGATGACTGTCTACTGGTAGCTTTTCTGTTTCTAATGTTCAGCTCACCATCAGCTAAGAATACTTTCCTCATGTTATTTTCATGTGTTATACACACAGTGTGTGTTCCCTGTTGTAAATAAATATATTGTCATAGTAAAGTTTGATATCTTTATTGGCTATAGTGTTTCTTCATAGATCCTGAATGAGTGAATCCACATTTTGATGTGTATGTGCAAGAGACACAGCCTTCCTTCAGAATTTCTGAATAAGTTATTGATATTATATATTATTTTAAAACACTGGTTCTGAAATCGTATTTACTATTAGGATCTAAAGGGTAAAAAGCCAATATTTTCATCTGGATTACATACAGTATGTCATCTTGAGTATAAATTTGTTCCATTTGTCTGTCAACATCATGGTAATGAATAGCCGTGTAAGGAAAAATATTTCTTGAAAATATTTTAGGGTGAGAATTTCTTAATTATATTTTTTATGTCACTGTAGTCTGATCTGGTAGAGTGACAGAGTAAGAACACATCATTCTCCAGATTACGCACCAAAATATATCTGGTGACCTTGAAAGTATATCAGTTGGGAAGGCTTTATAGCAGGCTTTAAATAGTTTTGTATTTTGAAAGAGATGACATTTCTCTGTAAAATATAATAAAATACTTGAAGCTGTTAAAATATAAAATGCTTCAAGTTTAATGCCATAAAAATGATTTTCCATAACAAGATGTATAACAGACAGCTGCATGAAGCGGAACACGGGTTCCCCTACACGGCTTTTTTCCTTTGCAAGCATCAAATGTTTATAGCATTTTGTATTACCTGTACTTAAACCTGTTTTTCTTCAGGCTGCTGAGGCAGCAAAACAGATTCTATTCACTGCATTGTTTTTTAATATTAAAAGGAGATTACAATTGATGTTGACCGGCCTAAATAATAATAATAATAATCCATCTGATGGGCAGTAGAGGTGCTTACGTTTATTACAGTGCTTTCCCCTCCATCCTGATGGGCAGTCACAGACGTTTGGCCTTACACATCTCCCTCCATTCATACACATGGGATCACAGACACCTGCAGATACATAACAAAGGAAGAACAAGGTAACTGGGAATTAAGGGAAGACTTTACTAGAGACCTATTCTCTTCCTCTTGGAAGGTTCAATTGCTTGTAATTAAAAATCAGAAAAGTAATTTGGATTTGAGACTCTGAAACACGGAGGCTTGATAGCTCCCATAAATCCTCTGGAAGCACTTTCGAGGAAGCTTCAGGAATAGCTGCCTCACCAGAAAAATGAGAGAGACATTAATTACAACAATTCTCAGAAAACAAGTGAGACATTTTCCGTGGCAGCTGTGGACAAACCGAATATTTGTTAGAGCTTTCACTTCCTGATTGGAAAACATGTTCTCAGATGTTCATTTGGATAAGAAAGGACTTGAAGAGGATAGATTGATTTCACACTATTTTGGGAATGGTTTTGCATTCAACCAAGCTTAAAGAATAAAATCTATTCCTTCATGGCCTTTTTGCAACTTTATTTGTTAAAGTACTTGCCTTTTTTTCCCTGTATTTTCCCATACAAATAAGATGTGAAAGCTAGATTGCTTTTCAACCAAAGGAAACCAGGCAATTTTCTGTTATATTTCATTAGAAATATACTTGTGTCTACGATTAGTCCATGTATTTATCAAAGTTCTTGTTTTACATCATCCTGCAGTAAAATTGCACAGTTCTGGCAAGTCAAACATCTTCAATCATAGCTGCTTTGATGTAAATAGATGCCATAAGCAGGTACCCAAAGTCCTCATCTCCTGTTTCTCCTTCCCTGTAACTGTAAGTGCAGGAAGGGCTCATCAGAGGCAATGTAGTTTAGAAACATTACAGTGCTGGTATGTTGCAAGTGGGAATAATTTGCCTCTTACGTGGAAGAAGGCATTTGATAACTGAGTGGAATACAATAAAGCTGTGCCATGTAGTAAATGGTTGGACTGCAGTATAAGAGTCAAATCAGGAGGAGTCTGACAATGAAGTTTGAGGATGCATTTGTGTGAAACGGATTCTGCCATGTTTAAAGCTTTGTGAACACAATGGAGTTTCCCAGCGACTCATTAGCAACAGCAGTAATCAGCAGCCATCCTTGTTTGCGGACCTGGGTGGCTGCTGAATAGCCAGTTCTTCCTCAGCAAAGAGCAGGCTACTTGCTTCTGCAGGCACCGAGGGGGCTGACAGCTAAAATGTAGTATTCCAGTGCCATTATTAGCCTTTAGGTTGTGACGTCTTTTGGCACAGAAAGAACAGAACTTGAATGCTAATGCTGTAGCAATACTGATTTTCAAGTCATCGCTATGTGCAGGGCTCTGAAACTGCCACAACCTCCCCTCAGACCTTTATAGCACAAGGTGGAATTCTGCAAAAAGCCTTGAAATGGGAACGATGTTTAAAAATAACATGCAAAACCCAAGTGACTGTTATTTCATGAGAGAATAACCTTCTATTCCTCTGTTAGGTACGATCAAGCATTTTTAGATAGGTGGATTAAATTCCCTAATTATTCCTCTGATGTATTGAAATATTGCTTTTGTGGATTTCTGTGTCTCGGTCTATTCCTTCAGTGCAGATGCTGCTGCACTAGCAGCTTTTAGTGCTACGTTGCTGCTCTTGGTTGGCTGCTACATTTCCATTTTGTTCCGTACCAAACCTCCTGGATCTCTCAGCTTAGCGACCTGCCCTCAGGCAGGTCAGACTTACCCATGCTTATAAGGGCTGCTTGGATCCAAGCCCTTAAACTGTCGTCCTCTTTTTCCGCCTTTCTCCGCTTCTCCTGATCCACGTTGTAATCTTGGCCTCTGCTTACTAAGACTTAACAGGGATCTACAGTTCTTGCTGAACTATCAAAAAGTGTTGAATCCACTAGTTAAAACATAGATGAGTTCAAGGTATTGTGGCAGCCTTGACTCTGAAATAATTTAATCCTTTATTTTTCTTCTCTTCTTTTTGATCTCACATCTCCAATAATGGACTTCTGACCTACAATCCCCTGTTGTGCTGTATTTGACTTCTTGATTCAATTATAAAACCCGACAGATATCCAGAATTTAGAAAAGATGACCACAAACCATAACATTGGGGTCTAGATTTTAAATGACTTTAACCTTCGTGATGTTCACAGACCATAATGCACCCATTGTAAATTTGCTGTCCCCAGATCACACTGTTGAAGACAGGGATTTTAGTTTGAGATCGTATGAAACTTGGACATTGTCTACCTCCCCAAACAATAAAATAATAAAACCAAGGAAAATGTACCTAGAAGCACAGTAATACTTGCTAAAATGAGGATTCATCTTCTTTGCCCTTACATTTCCAGTGTACTTTTCACCTCAGGCAAGAAATTTAATTTTAAGATATTCCTGGTTGTTTTTTCTGATAACAGATTTATTAAATTGTAGAACATCAGACTCTTCCCTCAACTCCAAGTCATCGAACTAGTGTGCTTTCTGATTAATTACTAGTTTTCTGTTTATCTATTACTGAACTTGTTCCAGCACAATTGTAATTCAGGAAATCTTTAAGTGACTAGTGAGGTTTAGTCTTGGTCTAAGTAAGACAGAGCAGTTCAAACTTTCAACTTTGAATCTATTTCTCTCTCACTGCCTTACAAATGAACACGTAGCTATGAAAGTATAGCATGACTTGCTTACATTGTTTATTGTTGATGGCATCCCTCACTTAGGTGATAAATTGAAAGGGGTTCAATTCTAATTTAACTAAGGGAAGTACCAAACCTGTTCTAAACTGGAGGGGCACTGCCTGCTCTCTGGGGCAGACTCTTTCTCTTCTTGCCAGGGAATTCACAAGCACCTTTATGAAAATGAATGCAGTGTTATCTCTCCCCTTTTCCCATCTGACATCTCCACATTGTTCTCCCTTTCTTTAACTTTCTTAAATACAATCCTATCTCAATACCCATCAGGCAGACTTCAACATTTGTTGATGATAACTAGTTCTGATCCTTGCTAGTCCCACTCCTTGGCCTCTGTGGAGGAGCTCCAATTTCAAAATAGCAAACAAAAATGTTACAGCCTCTCACAGGAAAACTAAATAAATTATCAGACACTAGGAGAGCACATTGAATTACCGTAATCCTCCCAGGCACTGCTATGACTTTGAAAAGATTCACATTCCTTTTTTTCCCTCCCCTTATAAAGGGCCTGGCATCTTGACCCAAAGACAACAGTGGTTTAAGAGGTTTTCCACCTGCCATGGGGACTAGCCCTAACGACAGGGATGTAAACACCTTTGCATCTCCACCTTGCTGCATTTTGGTAGTGCATATTGCTGCTGGTAGGGAGAGTCCTGTACTATCAACGCTTGCTTGCTGGCAGCCTGTAAGTATCTCTAAAACCTTAATCCCACTCTTCTTGCTCTCACCACCACCATTTACATGCTTTTCAATAAGAACTACAATATATGCTATTAGGTTACTCAATTCTGCAATGCTCCACCATTTAACACTAGAAAAGACTTCAATGAACTTGTTTCCCCAAACCGGTAGGTTAGGTAAAGTAAGCTTATGTTTAAGGTGATAATGCAGGTTAGAGAATAAGCATGATTACGTGCTGTATTTCAGGTGAGGGGTGATTTTGCTAAGGTAACAAGCAGCTGTGGTAGTTAGGCTAAAGCATAGATGTTCCAAAGAACGTCATTCAAAATGCACAACCTTCTGTGCACTGAAAGGCATTCACACGTTGCTAAGTTTTCTGTTTTATGCAGCAGCTCTTTCTCTTGGATAGCTTTAATGCATTTTGACCTTGCAATCACTTAAAATTTCTTGTAACCCTTTTCATAGTTTATCCCCCGTAGGCCGACTTGACATGGTGAAGATTTTCTTGCAACTTTTTTATCAGCCTCCACAGAGCTCCACAGTTCAACTGTTCAGCCCTAACATCTTTAAGGTAGTCAGACCTCCTGCTCTGTCAGCCAAAGGGAAGAATTTTTTTGCGCAAAATAAGTGTTTCCAGATATTACTAAATTCTAAGAAAACACCAATCCACCTTAACTGTTGTGTGTAAAATCAAGTAGGTCCTCTTGGAGTAAGTAGAATCAGTGATAGATACCTACAATTCCAGTGACAAACAATTACAGTATCAGCCAGCAGTAGCTGCTGGTAAGTTTACAGTGATTAAGAGAGGACACACGTTTCCATCAAACTCTGTGAGTTATCACAAAAATACTTTTCAGGTTTCATAGAATCATAGAACAACCAGGTTGGAAGAGACCCACTGGATCATCGAGTCCAACCGTTCCTATCAAACACTAAACCATGTCCCTCAACACCCCATCCACCTGTGCCTGAAACACCTCCAGGGAAGGTGAATCAACCACATCCCTGGCTAGCCTATTCCAGTGCACATTACACCTTTTCTCGCTAGAAGTAGAGAATAATAAGTACTGAGAAGCTAATTTTGTTGAAATAGGATGGTGTTCATCACCACCCTTATAAAGTCAAACCACAGGAAATATTAAAACAGGCTCCTAAAATTTTGGCAGAAAGGGATCATCTGCAATGTTTCAGGAATATGCCTTCCCACAGCTGAACATCCATGTCCTTTCCTGACAATGAGACTTCACAGACTACTTTTTTTCTGAACCAAAAATTATCTGTCATCGCATATTCCGAGCCACGCTGCTGATGAGGAGACAGCGTGTCATGCTGCAGTGCTGATTAGAAGATGTAGTTTTCAACTCAACTTTTTCTTTTTCTTTTCTGCCCTGTAGAAGCTGAGAAAATTGACCTGCTTCTGGATGCATTCTGCCTTTGGATGGAAGGGAGAAAATAGCCTCAAGCAGTAACATCTGTGTGGGCCAGCTAAGGTAATGCATCAGGCTACAGCTTTACTGACAAAGAGCACAGAAATGCAGCCAAAAGAACACCTGCTGGTAGATATATACTTCAACATATCCTTTAAGTCACCATCCCTGTGCTGTCATTTATATGTGAATCACAGGCACTGCTTTTATTTCTGGCCGCAGTTGGTTTTGGACTGACTTCTCTGTGGGTCTAGTGCATATTTCAACTCGCTCTACCCTTGCTCTTTTGAGGAGCAGGAAGCTTGATCAGTCGCAGTTTGGCCTTTTATATGTGTACATGTAGTTTTAATGTTCGTTTTCTCCTTTCTGCTTAGTGGTTACCTTGATTTGGTGTGACATTTTCAAAAATAGGGAGCTGTAGCTGGGGAGATACTACACAGTAAGGACACAGAGCATGGGACAGATTTAAAAATAACACTGGCTGGTGTCATCAAGAAAATACAGATGACAGAGCTCAAGCTGAGAACAAAAATGAAACCAGTAGATGTGAAAGCAGTGGGTTTTGTGTTAAAACTGGCACTTTTAGTCCTTTTCCAAAGTTTATTTGTAATATACATCACCTACTGAATTAAACACAAAGCCCGGGGTATTGCTCTGTGCTAGGAATGGGACAATCTTGAGATTATAGCTTTAAAATGTAGGGGTGTCACTGATCTTTTTCATAGGATGAGAGTTGGAGGGTCAGGTCAGCACGTTCACAAAATAGAACAGTTCAATGATTGACTGGAAAGAAAGTTCCTAGTCTCTCTGGATGTATTATGCACCCCAGCAGCACTGCTCGAATGAAACATTATCCTGACTGCAGTAAGGAAACAATTCGTTTGATGCTTCTAGTCTCCAAATAAAGATTTGATCTTGCTGAATGATCTTTAATCCTTTGAAAAACTGAATCACAAAACAAATGTGTTCTGCCCAAACAGGGTATTTCTAACACAAGGTACCATTGTTTGGATTCTGCTGCCCTGACACTAGCAGAAACTAGTCGAGGTAAAAAATGTCATTCTCCCCTTTACAGGGCATAACTGATGCTCAACAGATCATTAGCGAGATGGATGTACCAATATATCTGCTGCTGTGAAGGTCCCAAATGCACACAGCTCTGAAAAACATGTTATGGATTTGGGACACCAGTGACTTCTAATCCCTTTTTTTTTCTATTTCCAAGGTCAGCAAGGAACTAGTTTTGCCTGTGCTGATTTTTAGGCACATATATTGTTTCAGAACTTGGATTTCTCTGGAATTCCTCATCTATTTTGATTTGCATTTGTAAATAAAGAAATAACTTTCTCTCCCAGCTCTATCAGAGTTACCTCAGATGTGTGATCCACTAAATGTCAGTAATTATAGCCACAGATTAAATTTTGAGAAGCAGGAATATTTGCATGCAACAAAATTGCAGTTTTTGTGCAAGGTTCTTCTAAAATTTGGATCTTTATCCATATCAAGCTACCAATCATTTTGAGGTTTGCTCATCCCTGTTTGTCGCTTCACATATCTCCGACAGAGATGCAAGGAACTTCCTCAATAAATTACCTCTCTGAATAGTAAAAATAATCTGGTAGAAACCTCTGAGGGATGCAGTGCAGGAGAACAAATTACTACAAGGCACAGAGGGAGCTGTAAATGTAATTGTGATGGGTGTGGTGACAGTTTGCATTTATAATGTATTCACTTTACCACACGGCTCTAGCAAAATGACTTAGTTTGCATGACCTAGCACATGTTTTAGAAGGAAAAAGGGTCTGAAAAATTGTAGACTATATAGATAGCAGTTAAATGCTAGTATTTTGCCTAGTTATGTCTGGTCTTCATTCTGCTGGGTAGATCTATGGGACCTTTTGGAGTTATTAAAGAAGAAAATAAATCTAATTTGGATATTAGTTCAGGAAAAAAAATGGGAAGCATAATGAATGGTGGATGGCAAAACTACTGAGATGTTAGACTAAACGCTGAGTGTCAGTGCATAATATGCTGTGCTGCTGTTTGCATGCCACTCTCATCAGATGATAACGTTTTCTCTCAGTTAAAGAGGATACTTATATCTCTATGTGCACTTCCAAAAATTTCCCTGATAGTGGGCAAGACTCTGAAACAGGAAGATGTGGAATCTAATGAGGGAATTTTACTCCAATAAATACAGGGCACTTTCAACTCTCCTTGGACTGAAATATTTTTACATCTGAGTCACCTGATCTTCATTTCGCCTATTGTCTCTTGTCAGGTGAAACTCTTTCTAGAGATATAATATTATGATGTTTGGATAAATGCAAAATATTAACTTTCTTTCAGAATGAAAGCCACCATAAACAGAATAAACATGTGCAGGCACATATTTATATATTTGAGACATGTTCTGCTGGGAACTGTTGGATTTTGAGATAGTTGGCAAAACCTTTCTCATTTACTGATTGCTTTTTGTCTGCAATACTATTAATTTGAAAGAGACTATAGCTATACTTTATTCTCATCTTTGCCACTGTTAGTATACAGTTAACGTGGGGAATTGTAAAGCTCAGCTTAGCACAGCTTATATCCCCATCTTTTTGCTGCCTCGGATTTGGGAACATTTTCTCTTCATTGAAGAGCATTCTGTGCTTTATTAGGCCAGTGAACCATTGCAGTATGTGTATAAATTGTTCTGTTGAGCTGCTTTCTTGTCATGCCTGAATAAGAAGTGAAAGAGGATTCTCCTATACGCTGCCTTCCTCTGTTGATGATTTTTGCAGATTCTATGACCTGCCACTTAGGCATGTTTTCATTGCACTGAGCAGGCTAAACCGTTGCTTAACCTTAATGCAATTTGGTTTATTTTCATGTCTACAAAGACAAAGGGAAGTACAGGTAGAGTATCTGAAGAAAACTGCTGTGGAACAGACAATGTAGTCTCAATCCAAGAAGATGACCAGCCACAAACCACTATGATGTGGCTCATAACCCAACCAAAGAGCAAGAACCTCAGCTGGGAGCTTGGTCAGGGGGTTCAGAAGAAGGCTGAGAAGGCTGCAGTCGGCATTGGGTCTGCACTGATCTGTTAGTCTTCCTGTTATTATCTGTCTTTGAAAGTAGGCTCAGGTTTACTTGGGAATTGGTGCTGGAGAGGATTGTCTTGCCAATACCTTTTTGTGGATAAACAGACAGTGTTAATCCCCAAAATTGTCCATCCTCTGGGCTTCTCAAGTGGTGGATTTTCTGCCTCCTTTTTAAGAGATGCTTAAAATTTATTTTAATTAAAAACCGACCATCCCCCCAAAGTACTGGTTCTTAAATCAGTTAGTGGAAAAAAGCACTTATCCTCACACAGAAGCCCACTGCAAAGACAATTGGAGTAATTAAGGAGTTCCTACTCTTTTATTTAAATTATGCATTTACCTACATCAGTGTATCTGACACATTTCCTTAGCGCCTTTAAGATACAAGTAAAGAAATACTGGCTCAAACCCTAGATTCTCTACTCTAGTAAAATTCATGCTGTAGTCTGTGAATGTTTTGCTTATGGAATGAATAAAAATTTCATAAGGCTTTTGGGCTTATTTGGGATATATATTCAGTTCTTACACAGATATATTCTTGCTCCCTTCCTGCAAAATAAATTTAGATGACTCCATGTGCTCAAACCCTCTATTAAAATAAATGCACCTGCTACATATATGTGAACAAAATGTAGCTGTGAGGAAAGGCCAATTAATGATTTTATCACAAATCCTTGCTAAGAGTAAGCAGAGAGGAGCACTACTCAGAAACCATAAACCAGGTTGTACCTGGAATCATTGTCTCCTGTTTGTGTCTCTTTCTCTGGGATTTCAGAGCTCTCCCTGTTCTCCCTAGGCAAGATGCATGGCTCATATTTTGCTCAGCTGAATAGGAAAGACAATTGTAGCTCTAATTTTCTCTTTTTCTTCATCTTCTGTTATATTTCCCACCCAAGGAAGGAAGAAAATAACTAATATGAAGGTATTCTGTTATGTGGGCTGGAAAATCAAATAAGAACTGAGATCAGTGTTTCCTTTTCCTGTATCTCTAGACTAAGCACCAACCAGTCCTTGAGCCAACCTTACAATCTTTCAACTTCTGTTGCAAGACTAATGCTCTTAGCAGCAAGCTACAAGTCTCTCTGCTATGAGCAACTGTTTACTTATTTCCAAACACCCACTGTCCAAGGAAACTGGCCATCCAGAAATCTTAGACAAATGGTTGTTGCCTTCAAACACATCCTTGGCATGTAAAAAGCACGTCTGACAGAAATGTTTACCCCATCTGTTTGGATGAGATCTGTGCATTGTTCCCTGTTGTGTGGGAGGGCGTGTGGGACTTCTCTCTGGTTTGCAAACTGGCTGATTTTAGGTAGCTTGAGTCAAGCTGCCCACTCAGTGAAGGTGTTCCAGAAAATCTATAACCCATTGTCAAGATGATAACTTAGTGGAAGTCTAATTTGTTGAGCAGTAAAACTTCCTCTTACACAGCTGGCAAGGCAGTAATCTCCGGAAAGATTACATGGGAATGCTGGAATATGGGAAATCAGTGACTTTCACAATGTGACATTGCTTAGCATAAAGCTGCCTTTGAAACCCAGTGTTCATGTTTCCAATTAGTTTGCCTCTCGCTCTCATGCAAGTAAAGTCCTCATGATATTAAGAAGGAGGGAAGAGGAGCAAACAGAGCTGGAAGAATGAGCATGAGTTATGTTGTGCGCTGCGCATTGGCTGTAAATCCTGCCTGCAGGAATTACTGAAATGGAGAAATAGTTATCTACTGACTTTGAGATCCAGTCTGCAAAGTCCCAGTGTCAGTGTGGTGATTTATATGATGCAAAGTCGGCAGGATTCCACCCGACACAGTGAAATAGATGCACGCAGAAACATGGTCTGTGTTTTAAAATGTGTGTAAACTCCAGCCAGGAGGCAAGAGGGCACGAACCATAAGAGATACCAGGGTCAGGCTGCAAGTGTGCTCAGTATTCTGGAGAAGGGAGGAGAAGGCTGTTCAGCGCAGCTCTCCTGTGACCTTTGCTTGCTGATGAGCTCCAGAGGGAGCTATGGCTTGCTTTTTTACTCAGAGATAAACTCACTAGAAACTGATAGCAGCGGAGAAAGGGTAAATGTGTGGTCCCACAGATCCCTCATTTTACTCCCCTTTTCTTTGCTTCAGCCCTTCATAGGTAAAGTAAACTTGGCTTTTATTAGTTTGCTGTTTATAAAGCAGTCCTATGAAAATAAGCGTAGTAAATAAATGAAATCTAATCTGCTTTCTACGCAGATTTTTGTAAGAATGTAGTAGAAATCAGTGTGAACTCTACTTCAAAGCCTCATGATAAGGAGTGATATCCCAGCTATGCATTTTTTTCAAAAGGCAATTTAAACTCACACACAAATGGCTTTTCTTTACTATTAATGCAGAATATGTTTGTTTGATGCTAAGTTGATCCAGAAATACGTGTTATTTTGAGGCACTGGCAGCATTTGCCTCTTCCCCGCTCAACAAGACTGATTATACCGAAAACAATGTGCAACAAAGTGGGGATACAAGATTGTACAGTCGCTGAGGCATAACCATACATTTCGCTGTCAGCTCTGACACCTGCGCATCCTGGGCGTGGGTGCCGCTTTGCATAATCACCGTGCTGTTATTTATCAGTGAGCATATCAGGCAAAGCTTTATATTTCAGCTGGCAGCCAATGGGTTGACTTGCACCTTTTATATTTTTTTTAGTCAATGTTTATTTACATACAAAACAAACACAAACTTTCAGGCTGAATGCCTTTCACTGTACACTAAGGGTGCAAAGAAGAATAAGCCTGAGTGGCAAAGCATGTCACTATCTATTTAAAGTAAACCAATGACGTATCTGGGTTCGTTTTAGAAATAACCTGTCTTTTATTGGCTGCCAGGATTTTAAGTTTAAATTATCTCTTTCTACGGAGAATCTGATGCTGGCAAAAGCAAACAGAAGCTTTTGTTTCTCTGTCCATGCAGGTGAGAGATAAAGAAGAAAAGAAAAATATCAAAAAGCAGTGGGAAAACCACCAAAATATCCAAAGAGTGAGTGACCAAAAAACTGATTGGAATTATTTTTATCTTTGCCCCTAAACACTGTTTCTACCTCAAAAAAAATCTCCTTAAAGCTCCATGAAAGACATGCAACTTGTGTAGAGTATATGAATTCTTTATTCTGTTCTTTCATTTATGGATATAAGGTACCTTTCTTATGATGTTTGTTAAACTGAGAGATGTACTTTTGAGTGTTAATTACTGGAGAAACATCCACATCTCTTATTATCCCTATTATTTTGACTCATCACAAGGATAAATGTGTGTCTCGGCTGCCACTTTCATCTGAGTTGCAAGACACTTGGGTTCACACTTTAGGAACAAGCCTAATGTCTTAATTCTCTCCAGGATAGGCATCCAAGTGCTCTTGTTTTCCCTGACTCCATGTAGCTCCATCAAAAAGATCATCCAGAAATGTGTTATGGTACCATTAGCCTGGAAACAGTAACATCCCTACTGTAACCAGGGCCGAGCATGGCAGGGAATTTTCCCCTTGCTTGAACTCTTGTTGGAGTATATTAAAGCTGAAATCTAAAGGTTTACTGATGCAGTCGTCAGAATCACAGAATCACAGAATCACCGGGTTGGAAGAGACCCAGCGGATCATCGANTGTAGAGAGCAATGAGGTCTCCCCTCAGCCTCCTCTTCTCCAGGCTAAACAACCCCAGCTCTCTCAGCCGCTCCTCATAAGGCCTGTTCTCCAGATATTCATATCATTAGTAGTAGGTTTCAGATGTAAGTGTGCAAAATCTGTGTAGTGCGTGTATAAACAATGGCAAAATTGAAAAGACTGCCAGTTTCAAGCATTCACCACGTGTTCAGGAAGGTAATGGTTTTGTTCAGACCACTGTTTCTGAAAAGACTGTTTCTCAGGTTTTGTAACCCACAAATATTCTCCCAAACTGAAGATCAAGAGGCTGCTCTGCATTTAATACACGGGCGGGAAACTTCTTCAGACTTGACTTTCTGAAAGCTGAGTTCATTCACTCTGTCTTGGTAGATTTTATTAGGAAGGTAATAAATCTGACCAAAATTTCTAAGATTTGAGACTCAGTGTCAGCACGTAGTAAAGCTGATTTGCTGTCAGAGGTTTTTGAAACTCTACTGGAAGTGTTAAAGGACTTAAGGGCACTGAAAACTCATATTCAGAGAGTGAAGAAGAATTAAAATAATGCTAAACCTCCTTGCAAAGAATTTTTTTTCTCTGAATTGTCACATTCCTCATTTTGGCTAAGTCAGCTGTACATTTCTCAATGCAGGGTAGCTTGGCAGCAACACATTAGACACAACCAGGCTTTGATTTGGTCCACAAGTTCAGCTCTGGCAGTTCCTTTGAAAATGTGGTACATTGTCTTGGTGATTTGCAAATGGGAGCTGTTGCACTATTGAAATTCCAGTAAATTTTGTATCCAATTACAGGTTTGCTATTGTCATGTACGTATTTCTTATCCTTGCTCTTTGTGCAAGCTGTAATGTCCTGTGCAACTCAGGGCATAGCTGGGTTACAGGAGATCCTTTAAAGGTAAAGTGAAAGGATGCTCAACTCCTGAAAAATCCTTTCTGTAAAGTAGAAATCTACTGTGGGTTTTTTTCCGATTCCCTCTTGTCATAGAATTGTATTATAGAAGGTCTTGAGTTGGAAGGGACCTTAAAGATCATCCAGTTCCAACTCTTTCGTCTCTTTTCCATGAGCTGGGACACCTTTCATTGGATCCGGCTGCTCAAAGCATCACCCAGCCTGGCCTTGAATGCCTCCAGGGATGGGGCAGCCACAGCTTCTCTGGGCAACCTGTGCCAGTGCCTCACTGCCCTCAGAGTGAAAAAAATCTTCCTAATATCTAATCTAAATCTCTCCACTTTCAGCTCACAATTGTTACCCCTCGTCTTCTTCATGCCATATGCTTCCCAGGAAGGTCAGCAGAAGCACTGTATGGATCATCTTCCAGCTGGCACACAGCCTGTGGGTCTGGTCTCACCTCTATAGAGCCAGAAGCCCAAGCATCTGCAGGATTATCAAAATTAATTTGATAAATGTATGGATACATATATATAACCCTAGTGACACTGCAAATGAGACGGCGTGAGCTATGTGAAATATTAGATCTTTTTACGATGTCAAATGGATATTGCAGTACTTTTAATATATTTCATTTAAGAAAAAAGGGCTTGGTTAGTGGAACTTCTTCAAACCAGGAATTTATTTTCCACATTTTCATTTGTTTATGTGTAAATGAGTTAGAAATATGTGTCCATGTATTTTCTCCTAGCCTTCAAGTGTATGTCAAGTATATCAGCAGATACACCAATCAAGTCAATGCCTGACTGAAAATGATATAAAATCATGCCTAAAAAAAAGCATGAAGTGACTTTTGCATTTGAACTCTGATATGTATGGGAGTGAGAGCATCCTCCAGCTGATGGGAGCACTAATTTTCTACATTTTTATTGGTGGAATAGGGTTGCAGAGAACAGCTGAGACTTACTTCTGCTGTATGCCCTGTGATTCTTTGCTCCAGAGGGAAGGAAAAATCTGGATCCTCCGTCAGACGAGAGAGAAGCTATTTCATGTGACAGCAAAGATAAGACACACAACTTAAACAGCCACTGCTCCTTATGACAAGCTTGTGAATAACCTATGTCTTTCTATGGATCTTGATGCCTGTCCTATGTGCAGTTCATTTTAAGCAAGAAAAGAAACGTTACTCCATATTTTTTACCTATTAATAGTCAGTGGCCAGTCAGAGTACGCAAATAGTAGTACTTGTCTTCTACTTAATCATGCTTCTCTTCATTTATCATGGACACAGATCCTTCCTTTAAGTTTATAACACTAGGCTAAATAAAGCAGACTAAATAGTGTTTGTTGAAGTAGCATGGAGGCTGAGGTTGGACAGAGCAAAAATATTTTCATCATATCAGAGAACTTTTTTACAAAAGATTATGTGAAGATGGGCAACAAAACTTCATAATCTTTTTGAAAGTGGAAAGAAACAGGCTGTGGGTTGGTAGCAGCTGGAGAATGTGGCGGGGGGCGCTTTGCTAGACTGCAATCATAATTACCTCATTCTCCTTGATCTGTCTGGAGATGTGGCAGAGCGTTTAAAGCTGGAAACAGCACTTTTCTAATGTTCTCTAACCTCAAAAACAAGATACCAAACATAAGGTTTTTTTTCCTCTTTTCTTCCCTCCAGCTTGTTCCTGCCAGAACAGACTACTCAATTGTGTACTTTGCAGCCAGGCAGAACTGTGCATCGTGATTCTCCCTGCTGAAAGGAGAGGAGAGCTGTAGTATGGGGATTGAGAGGGCTTTTGTTGCTGGAAGGATTTTTTTACTAGCTTTTTTTCCCTCTGTATGTGAGAGACATAAAGTGCTCTGGAAACATACAGATTCTTCCTGCCAAGAACGGTTGTTTTCACAGCTCCCCTTTTGACAATTTCAAACTGGTTAAGAAATAATAAAAAAAAAAAAAGAAAAAGTTTTCACATACATATCCTAAACTCCCTGGGTGACAGATATTGTTGAGCAGTAGAGTCTGTAAAAGTGCCCAAATAACCTGTTTCCCCAGAAGAATCGAATATGAATACCGATGCTGAGGTGAAAAGGGAGTTTTCAGTGAGAAGAACAAAGGCAATGCTGAAGTATTATTAACTGATTGTCTTAGTTGATCTAGAGGTATGATGTTCTAATATTTTTAAGGATTTCAGTTCGCAGCTGTGCTTTTGGCTTTAAGCTTTTCCTAAAATTCTTTAATATAAAGTAATTAATTCATCTCCAAATAAGGGCATTACTCATTCTGACTGCTTGAAATATTTAAGGAGGACTCTAGCAGAACACTCTACTCCCATCTTTGACTTGACTTAATGTTACTCTAATTAACAGGTTGTTTATTAAAATCAACAGGTTGGTTTTAGACATACAGTAGTGCTGTACATGCTCTGATAGAAATATAGGAGATCATGGCGTAAATCCAGACTAAATATTCTGTTGAACGTGCACAAAAGAGAAAAAAAAAATTGTTTATAAGTCAGAGAAAACTGCAAAGCAAAGGGATGTTCATAACTTACTTTTCTGACATCTTCTTCCAGTATAGCCTTCAGTACAGGAGCACATATTGGTTCGAATACAGTGACCACCGTTCTTACAAGGGGGAATGCAAACAGCTAGTGAAAGGAAAGCAAAAGTTTTGTGCACTGAAATCACACAGTGGACCAACATTGCCTAAACAGGTTCCTTATTTAGGAGCCTGTGTTGGGAAAGCAGACTGAAGAAGCTTTTTCTTTAGTTGCAGAAGAAGAGGTGACTCTTCAAAGGGTGTTTTGGACAGATGCTTAGCTGGAGATCCTGTCTCTCATTTGTGGAAGGAATGTGGGACGTGACCCCTAGCACCTAAGGGTCTCTATTAGATACTTGCCATTGCGTAGTGGCAATATCCCTCAGAATTTCTTACCTCTTTAACTCTCACTTCTTCAGGAGCTTCTGCCCTTGAAATACAGGTCGATGTTTGATACTTGCTAACTTTGTTACTTTGGCACTGTTTCTTCCCTCTTTCTCAATGAAACAAAAGGAAGAGCTTTGGTTTTTTTTAGCGTGCATCTACTCTCTCCCCATAACCTTTGTATATTTATTTTCAAGTTCTAGTTCTAGTAAACCACAGCCCTTAAGGATAAAAATTCCAAATCACCTAGATGTCGAAAATCATCTTCCATCTTAAACCTCAAGAGAATGATCATCAAATTACAAAGCCTTTATCATTCACTCTTCCCTTCACTCCCAACATCACAAAAACAAAGACCTTGCAGCAAGCTCCATTTGCAATTAGATCTTTGTGTGTGAATCATTCACTTGCAAAAATATGCATTGGGATTGCATTCATCTAGGAACTCCAGGGAAAGTAAAAAGGGAGAGAAAGAGAAAAGAACTTTTAATATTTAAATAGTCCAGGTTTGGTAATGAGTGTATTTATATTCCCAGATTCAGGAGGGGTTATTTGAGCTAAAAAAAAAAAAGAAAAACAAGTGGTATAAGTACAGGAATCTTCTAGTCATTTAATCCCTAAGCATGGGTTTATCTTTCAGATCTGTTCTTCCTGTGCTAAGGGGTAGTTAAAATATTCATTAATTTGACTTCTGCAGCACAAAGAGAGCAAGAAGCCCAAGGTACTCTTAGCTTCAGTTTAGAGCTCTTCCCTTTAGGACAAAGATCCAAAGTTTTGTCCTGATCTATGTCAAGCAGAGTGATATTGGATCAGATCTTTAAGCAGGGATCTGAAGAAGTCCTGTACAAGCGTTCCACCCACCATGCTCTAGGATGGCCAGGTAGATGATATTCTGAGCTCCATTTGAAGATAAATTTTCATCTGGCTCTGAAACACATTATAGCACACGCTACAGAGTACGCAGGATGAACAAAGTAGAGCCATATTTTAACATTTAATTGAATAGTTGCTAATTAGTGATATCACCGACTTCAGATAGTTTTAGATTAATTCTTTAGTTACCATAAATGCTATCATAAATAAATGCTTACTCCTTCAAAATACCATTAAGAACAATATAACGTGGATTTACGACAGACTGTAACATCCCAGGGACACACAGGGCATTATGACAAGTGAAATCTCTGGATATAATTCAGGTAATGATATAGGCTGCTGTTTGTATTTTAAGCGTGGATCCTCTATCAAAATGATAAATAGAATTTTCTTACCTCTCTGGCACTGTGGCCCATAGAAACCATGAGGACACGCACATATATTTGGCCGCACACAAACTCCTCCATTCAAGCACACGGGATTGCACACAGCTGTACGTGAATTTAAGATAACTCTATGAATACCTTATAATTTTGAGTAGTCACCCGTTGCTGCTGCATATATCATTAGAATAAACATTTCTAGTAATACTGTGATATATTTCACACAATGCTTGCTGGTCAGTTGTGCTGTGGCATTTATTCATTGTCAACACAGTGGGAGCATTTCAATGATGTTTTAGCATAGCTTGGGCGGTTGAAATAATATACAATTTAATAGTTTGTTTCTGATGCCTTCCTTTGATTGGCACAGTTCATTTGCTTCCACCCTAATAACCTCACCAAACACGCTCTCAGGTTAGTAAAATGTGGTCACATTGCATGCAGCCTGAATAACCTGGAGATGAGATATTAACCAGTTGCTGCTTTGTCTGAGTTCAGCAGAGCATCATGGCATTTCCATGAGGTTGAATTGGTATGTGCTGCAAAACTCTGTTTGTTCGTCTTCATTTAAATGCCAGTTCCTGCAACATAGTGGTTCCTGCACCACCAACAAAGATGCTGCCTGAGCTCCTTTTGCCTCTTTATTTATCTCTTATTACTGTAGATGATATAACAGGCAATAGGCATCAAAAGCTTGCATCTTGCATATTTCTGTGTGGCAAGTACCCACTGTTGAATAAAATGATATTAGAATTGCAAATCAGTTTAGTAGGGAAGTCACTGTGTAAAGAATAAGGAATCTGATAAAGTTTTCATCGTAAAGCAGAGTGACACTTTAAAACAATTCTATTCCCTTTGTCTTTCAGCATCTTGCAGCGTAGCCCATTAAATAAATTAAATACATGTAAGCTTAAATAAATTAAGGGCCACTAAAATGTTTCAGATAAACTAAAAGAGAAATAAAATGTCAATTTGGAAAAAGACAAAAGTGAAATTATAGTCTAGATGAAAGGTTTTTCTGACTATGCAGCAATCACTTATAAATCAAAAAGGACTTAATTCCTTCTTGATGAATCTGGATTAGTTGCTTCATTGTTTTAGCTAGTTCACAGATGTCTACACTTTGTTAGTGTTTATATTTCCATTGGTAAAGTTCCCTAAGTCCCTTTTTTGTTTTGTCTCTGTATTTGTCTTCATCCAGAGACTCCTATCATATCACTTGAGGCAGGACACCCCAACAGCATCCGCAAAATCCTCTGTATAGTGCACACAAAACAGTGCTGGAGAGGTGAGCCTGAAAGTCTTTCACATAAGGTATTGGCAGACAGGCAAATCCTGCTGCTGTAATTGTGGGCTGGAAATTACTGTTTCTGCTGCTGTTGCTCGTCCTCCTTTTGGAATAATCCTGTTCAAAGCCACCTGAAAATAAATTTGCAGAACTCGAGGAGAGTAATCTCTGTCAGGAAAAAAGGAGATAGTGGGGAGTAGAATAGCTGGTGGTGATCCCAGTCACTTACTGTGGATCTTAGCTAGGTTAATTTACATGTCCTCAATAGGTCTGTCATTTCAACACTTAGAGGAAGAGCAATCTCAGGAAGATGGGGGTTAAAATGACATCTCTCACCTTCCAGGAAAGGTAATGCAGGCTGAAGGTGTCTTAGTTATTTAAGATTCACTATGGCAGAGGCAGGCTGCCTCCACAGCCTTAAGGTCTGGCACTGATTAAGGTACTTCTCCTTCTTGTTTCTTTTACAATTTCACTATTTGCATGCCTTGTCCCAGGTGAGTGTTGCAGTTACTGTGCCTTCAGAGGAAAAATATGTACCTCAGCTTTTAGCACTTAGGCCCCGAGAGGAAGGTCTGTATCTGTTCAAAACAGGGTTGAAAACTATAAGCCCTGACTAAAAATAGGGACCTAGTTCCAATCCTCACCTTGTCATTTTGTACTGATGGGTGGAGGTGGATTCTCCCTGAGCACACACACTTCTGCGGATGCCTTTGCAGGTTGTCTGCAGGCATGAAACGCAGGAGGAGCAGCCTGAATTCTGGTAGCAGCAGGATGTTTAATATTAGGGGAAGAGTGTTTTTGTTCTCCTTGTAAACTAGCTTTTGTTTTTCCTTGTACAGTCAGAAGCCACCTTCTGGAATGGTGAAACTGAATCCAAGAACTGGACTACAAAACTCTGAGT
>WAAB01017432.1:0-15657 GCA_013389865.1 Piaya cayana | reverse complement strand
TTCAAGCCCAGGTTGGATGGGACTCGNGGCTGCCCAGGGAGGTGGTTGAGTCACCTTCCCTGGAGGTGTTTAAAAGACAGGTGAACAAGGTGCTGAGGGACATGGTTTAGTGATTGATGGGAATGGTTGGACTCGATGATCCAGTGGGTCCTTTCCACCCTGGTGATTTTATGACGCTTTGAGAGTGCTGAGGCACTGGCACAGGTTGCCCAGGGAAGTTGTGGATGTCCCATTCCTGGAGGTGTTCAAGCCCAGGTTGGATGGGACTCGGGTGGGAGGTGCCCCTGCCCTTGGGAGCGGGGCTGGAACTATATGACCTTGAAGGTCCCAACCCAGCCCATTCTGTGACTCTATAACTGTAAGTCAGGTGGAAAAGTTTCTCCTCTTCCCAGAGAAGAAGTCACCCGCACCTCGCAGAGCAGACAAAGCCGCCGCACCCCCAGCCCCGCCCGCCGCGCGTCAGCGCCCCCGGCCCGCTCCGCAGCTGCTCGAAGATGGCGGCGCATCGGCTCTTGCCGCGTCCCGCCCGCCGCCTGCTGCTGCTGCCCGCCGCGCGGGGACCCGCGGTGAGGCGCGGGGGGAGCGGGCCCGGGGGGAGGAGGGCGGCCGCGGCGACCTTGGGGATGGGCTCTCGGGTTTGAATCGCGGTGGTTTCTTTTGTGCCCGTCAGCCCGCGGCGCGGGGGGCGCGGCTGCCGCCCGCGGGTAGCCGAGGTGCTCGCCTTGTCGCCAGGGCGGGAGCGGGTCTGCGTCTCGTCTTGTGTCGCTTCACTTGAAACGCCGTGTTTGCTCTCCTTCGCGTTCCCGCGTGTGGTGTTATTGTACCGTCGCAGAATGGTTTGGGTTGGAAGGGACCTTTAAAGTATCATCCAGTTCCACCCCTGCCTTGGGCAGGGACATCCCACTGGATCAGGCTGCCCGAGGCCCCATCCAGTCTGGCCTTAAAACACCTCCAGCGATGGGGCAGCCACAGCTTCTCTGGGGGGCGACCTGTGCCAGTGCCTCACCAACCTCATGGTGAAGAAATTCTTCCCAGTGTCTGGTCTAAATCCAATTTAAAGCCGTTCCCCTTCGTCCTGTCGCTACGGGACCTTGTGAACAGTCCCTCCCCAGGTTTCTTGTAGCCCCTTTTGGGTACTTCAAGGCTGCTTTAGAATCTCCTTGGAGCCTTCTCCAGGCTGAACAAGCCCAACTCTCTCAGCCTGTCCTCGTATGGGAGGTGCTCCGGCCCTCTGTCCATCCTTGTCGCCCTCCTCTGGACCTGTTCCAACAGCTCCATATCCTTATGTTGAGGATTCCAGAACTGAACACAGGACTCCAAATGGAATCTCACAGGAGTGGAGTAGAGGGGGAGAATCACCTCATCTCTCTCTCCCTGATGTCTTTATGGACAAATAATAATATCTTTTTCAGTCTTCATTTTTCTAAGTTCTATTTTGCTCGTCTATAAAACATACTTCGATTTTGTTGATTGTTCTGGGAGCTCCTCTGTCCCTGTGTTGCTTCTTTTTAAACCTGGACTGCTGGAATTGCAGCCTGAGGTCTTATCCGGCTGCCCCGGTGTATGCAGGAGATTGGGTGAGCCCTGGCACCTCAGCTTCCCGAAAGGCCATTGCTCTCAAAAGGCAGAGTGGGTGGGAAAGGGACTGGAAAGAACTTATTTAGTATAGAGGGGCAGATATCTTCGTTAGAGACATCCAGCCCGGGAACGTGCACATATAACACGCTCTGCTCTGCTGTTCCCCACCATTATAGGCAATTGGGTAGATTAAAAAGTACCATGTATGTGGGTACAGGCGGCAGTGTGGCTTCCCTCCAGACCTGGCTGTCATGCCTGCTTGCAGCTCTTGGGGCTGCCAACACTTAATTTGTCACGTGCCTAGCAAAAGAGACACTCTTCGCAGTCTTACTGTCAAGAGAAAATGTTACTGAAATAAATAGTCATGGTATAACTGAGCATTAGGAAGGGTCTTTTACTTTTTCTCAGCTGGCAGTGCTCCTTATGACCCCTGTGCTGATTTTTGTTTTGTTTTGAGGCTATCGAAATAGAAGAACATCAGTGTTTCCACTGAGAGGGTGATAAACCTGCATTCAGAAAGATTTTCTTGATACTTAGTATGAACTCTTGCAGCATTAATTTTATAAAGAAGGCAATTTGTGTAATCCTGAAACCAAGCTGAAAAAAAACCTGCTATGTTTGTAGCTGGATTTTAAGGAAGCTGTTTAGGGAAGAATTAGGCTATTAGCTTTGATGTGTGTACATAAGCTTGGTTTTAATTTACTTATTTTTCTTTTTCCCTAGTTTATAATTTCTTACTTCTGCCAAATTACAAGTGGAAGAACAACTAAGTAGTATTTCAACTTCCAAATACTCTGAATTTATGGAGACTATGTCAGTGTGGTGACATAAGTGTCAATTCCTCCTGATGCCTTGACAGCATGTGATTGATATTAAAATAGGTGATAGTATTAGTGGGGGAGAAAAAAAATGTTAGGGTAATTCTGACCTAAGGATATAATAGATTAATTATGATGTGCAATGACTTTGCACTGTGAAGTCTAGACCTGAGGATGGGATTTGTATAAATTTCCCTCTTGCCCGCCTTTTCTCTTTCAGTTTTTTGAGTCTTCCTCATTCTAGGTTGTTCCACTTAGAGCTCTAGGACTGTGTTAAGAAGCTGGGAGCTGAAAGGAGTCTCTGCTTGCTATGCTGCCAGCACAGCACTTTACTTCATATTGTTCCTTGGTCTTCACTCCAGTTTTGTGCTGGTGTTGGTTCTCTACTTCAGCAGTTTCGGGTTGTTTGGTATCTGGGTGTCCTTGAAGCTACAAGTAGCAAAAAGATAGGTAACAGCAGTTTTTGGACTGCTTTGACTTGTGCTGAGGAATTAGACTTGTGAACGTGTTCACCATCAGTCACCATTTCTCAGCAGCTGAGGATGCAATTCAGAAATGTAAGTTCTGTTTGGATATTGTCAAATCAATGCAGCTCATATGAGGCCTAAAGCCTTCATAATACGTGTGCCTTCATAAAAATAAAGCTACTATCTAATGCTTTTTATTTATTCACTTGTTTCTTTCAATGTTACTCTAGATTTGTGGATGCTATTTTTCTACCAGCTCTCATCGCAAGACCAAATTTTATACTGATCCTGTTGAAGCTGTTAAAGATATACCTGATGGGGCAACTGTACTTGTTGGTGGTAAATATTTAAATTCTTTATGGATGCAGTCATATGATGGATTAGTGAGAAACTTTTTACCATTTACTTTCCCTCTTTTAATATTAACTAATTTAAGAACCCTTATACTTGTATGGCTGTTTTAAACAAGTAATCTCCTACTCTGGCAATGAGGGGCAGACTTTTTTTAGTGAGAAAATCCTAGTTCATTTCTTAAAGAAGGGAAGACAACCTTAGAAAAATTGGTGGGTTTTTTTCCCCAGAGGTGACCTTGAACAAATCACTTAGCCTGTTTCTGGCTGTAGGAAGGGAAGATAATACTTATCACTAAGTGCTTACGTGAGCACTTCCATAAGAGTCAAGAAGTTGTGTCATACTGACTTTCACTGTGACTTTTGAATATTCTAGGTGATTTGCACAATTTCATGCTGTTCAGTCTGTTAAAAGTGATCTGTCTATTTAGTAAGTTGTAGTGATTTTTAGTATTGCGAAAGTAATGAATGTAATGTTATAAAACATGAAAACCCTCTTTGGAGGTGTGTAATGAGGCAAAACGCCTTCTGGGAAGGGTTACTGTATTTAAGATATGAGACTAAGTGTTTGGGAAGGAAATGGTAGTACTTACGCTGTTAGTGCCTGGCCTAAGACTGAGGCACCTCAAACCTGGGATGGGATTTCATGTTAGGCATGCAGGTTCTTACATAATAGGTAGGAGGTGAGGCACCTCAGGCTGTATGGAGATCTGGGTTCCAGTGCTTCAAGTTAACACATTTTCCTGAGAACATTCAGATATCCAGATTTTTATCACCTAATTATAGGCTAAGCTGTACAGCACAACTCCTCCTCACTCCTCCTCAATCCTCCTGTTTGACTTTGTTTTGTGCAGCAAAGACCAGAAGGTTAATTGTGTAAAAAGAGAAGGAGGAATAATGAGAACAGTGGTTAGGACACATCAGGACAGGCAAGGTCCTGGACCCCTTCTCCAAAGACCGTTTGTGTGTAAGCCAGCCTCTTATGGCAAAATGGCTTTCATCCAAATTGGGAAGCATCTAGTGGCTGGGAAGTTCCAGTACGAGGATGCAGCTCTTTCAGAAGTGTTGGTTTATTTAGTCAATTAAGGAGCTTGTTCCATTCCGAAAAGATTTGTAATTAAACAGTGCATATTCTCAGATTTCTGATTAATCTCTGTTCTTTCAAACACTTGTTACATATTCAATTTTCTGTTATTGCACATAGGTTTTGGATTGTGTGGGATTCCTGAAAACCTCATTGGGGGTTTACTGAAGACTGGAGTAAAGGGATTAACAGCAGTCAGTAATAATGCAGGGTAGGTATTCATGTGTCTGTAGTTTTATAAGTACAGATTGAATATTCTGTTAATGTGAACAGGCTTATAGGTATGGAAAAGTCTTCCTTTTTATCATAAGAGTCTTCATAGTAACTATATTACTTTGTTTGAGAGTGCTACTTTTGGAATGAGACCAGAACATACCGAATATACTCTGTGTATACTTAGCTTTGTCACTGTTGTAGGCTGTTGCAGTTATATGTTTTATATATATATATATAAACTGGTTGGCTGTCACTGAAAGTTTTGACTTAAATGCTTTAAACGTATTATCAGTGATTTTTTTCTTTTTATGTGTGTGAAGATCTAAATAGGGATTTTTTTGTACTAGTTTGGTGCTTACTGACCTTCGTACTGTAATTCTGTTACTTTGAAAAAAACCCCAACACAACAGTGGGAAATACAATGAAAGAATGGAGAACCTCTTTAGTAGATATGGAATTTGTGATTTTTTTTTTATTTTTTTCTTATTATGTTATTCATTTGTTTTNTTATTCACTTGTTTCTTTCAATGTTACTCTAGATTTGTGGATGCTATTTTTCTACCAGCTCTCATCGCAAGACCAAATTTTATACTGATCCTGTTGAAGCTGTTAAAGATATACCTGATGGGGCAACTGTACTTGTTGGTGGTAAATATTTAAATTCTTTATGGATGCAGTCATATGATGGATTAGTGAGAACCTTTTTACCATTTACTTTCCCTCTTTTAATATTAACTAATTTAAGAACCCTTATACTTGTATGGCTGTTTTAAACAAGTAATCTCCTACTCTGGCAATGAGGGGCAGACTTTTTTTAGTGAGAAAATCCTAGTTCATTTCTTAAAGAAGGGAAGACAACCTTAGAAAAATTGGTGGGTTTTTTTCCCCAGAGGTGACCTTGAACAAATCACTTAGCCTGTTTCTGGCTGTAGGAAGGGAAGATAATACTTATCACTAAGTGCTTACGTGAGCACTTCCATAAGAGTCAAGAAGTTGTGTCATACTGACTTTCACTGTGACTTTTGAATATTCTAGGTGATTTGCACAATTTCATGCTGTTCAGTCTGTTAAAAGTGATCTGTCTATTTAGTAAGTTGTAGTGATTTTTAGTATTGCGAAAGTAATGAATGTAATGTTATAAAACATGAAAACCCTCTTTGGAGGTGTGTAATGAGGCAAAACGCCTTCTGGGAAGGGTTACTGTATTTAAGATATGAGACTAAGTGTTTGGGAAGGAAATGGTAGTACTTACGCTGTTAGTGCCTGGCCTAAGACTGAGGCACCTCAAACCTGGGATGGGATTTCATGTTAGGCATGCAGGTTCTTACATAATAGGTAGGAGGTGAGGCACCTCAGGCTGTATGGAGATCTGGGTTCCAGTGCTTCAAGTTAACACATTTTCCTGAGAACATTCAGATATCCAGATTTTTATCACCTAATTATAGGCTAAGCTGTACAGCACAACTCCTCCTCACTCCTCCTCAATCCTCCTGTTTGACTTTGTTTTGTGCAGCAAAGACCAGAAGGTTAATTGTGTAAAAAGAGAAGGAGGAATAATGAGAACAGTGGTTAGGACACATCAGGACAGGCAAGGTCCTGGACCCCTTCTCCAAAGACCGTTTGTGTGTAAGCCAGCCTCTTATGGCAAAATGGCTTTCATCCAAATTGGGAAGCATCTAGTGGCTGGGAAGTTCCAGTACGAGGATGCAGCTCTTTCAGAAGTGTTGGTTTATTTAGTCAATTAAGGAGCTTGTTCCATTCCGAAAAGATTTGTAATTAAACAGTGCATATTCTCAGATTTCTGATTAATCTCTGTTCTTTCAAACACTTGTTACATATTCAATTTTCTGTTATTGCACATAGGTTTTGGATTGTGTGGGATTCCTGAAAACCTCATTGGGGGTTTACTGAAGACTGGAGTAAAGGGATTAACAGCAGTCAGTAATAATGCAGGGTAGGTATTCATGTGTCTGTAGTTTTATAAGTACAGATTGAATATTCTGTTAATGTGAACAGGCTTATAGGTATGGAAAAGTCTTCCTTTTTATCATAAGAGTCTTCATAGTAACTATATTACTTTGTTTGAGAGTGCTACTTTTGGAATGAGACCAGAACATACCGAATATACTCTGTGTATACTTAGCTTTGTCACTGTTGTAGGCTGTTGCAGTTATATGTTTTATATATATATATATAAACTGGTTGGCTGTCACTGAAAGTTTTGACTTAAATGCTTTAAACGTATTATCANATGAAAGAATGGAGAATCTCTTTAGTAGATATGGAATTTGTGATTTTTTTTTTAATGTTTGCCAATTAAGTCATTCATGTGGAGTTGACAGTAAGAATAATTTTACATTTAATTTCACAGTTTCTCATTAAGGATAATTTTTATACAAGCTGTTCACTGTAGTAGACTCCACAATGCCTAATATTTTTCATATAGAGAAATAACTACTGCCACTTCTGTTGAAGTGTATTGGTTATATTGAAATGAAATTAAAGGAAAATATTGATATGCTGCAGAATAAAATGACTTGTATGTGAAATCAACCTGGTCAGTAAGACTGATATTCTGTTCCTCAGAGTGTTTTTGGATGATTATCATCTGCAAGTGATCTTGACCTTGGTTCAGTGATTTGCCCCATAAAATGTCATCTTCAGCAACATAATAATTTTGATGTTATTTAGTTCATTGTAGATTCAGAGAACATTGGAAGGCTGATATCTCTTACTGGTATTGTACTTCCTTTGGCACATTTTCTTTGGTTAGGGAGCACATCCTAAACTATATTGTCCTGTGAAATAAGTCTTCTCACAGCTAGATGTACTGAGGTTGGATAAGGAACATAGTTTGTGAGCATTCTGTTTTTTGGTTTGATTTAAATAGTAATATTGCTTTCTTTCAGTATGCGATCATATCTGTGTTATTACATTTTCTGTGAACTTTTAACTTCTGAATGATGTATTTTTGGTGAAATAATAATAATTTTGGATTGTTTTCATGGAATTTCATTAACGCTTGTAATTATGGGCCTTTTCCTTTGGTTGGAAGTCTCCCATGTATTCTGTAGAAACTCAGCCTTTATCCAGTTGCAGTACAAGAGCTGTAGGCTTCCAACCGTTAGGAAACTGCTTTCTTCTATGCCTATGTTAGAATAAAAGAATGACAAGTTTATACGAGCCAGAAAGATTGTTTGGGTATAAAGAACTTTGTTTTCATACAAAATGAAAATAGATGTCAAATCCTGCTCCTTCAGTTCCTTCAGCATTGCCAAATAAGTGAATTAGGTGAGATTCATTTAATAATGCTTTGTGCTGTTTTCTTCTCTATCACTGCATCCCCATATATTTTGCCTGTAAATTTGTATCCCAATCTCTTTTGTTTTTAACATGAATTAAAATGAGCATGCCATTCAAAACCCACAGATTTAGTTTTTATATATAAACATGCATACATATTTATACACACACATGTGTATATGTATGTATACAAACACACACATATGTACACACATTCACACATGTAGTCCAGTCTGCTGCAGCTGAAGTTCACAATATGTTATTTTTTTTCAGTGCCATTGCACATTCATAGGATAAAAGATACAATTTGTATTGATATTGGGCACATGCACAGTGAATCTCAGACTCCTTAGACTTGTGGGAAACGATTTCTGCTGGATGATAAAAAGGAGAAAGAGACAGAAGTAATTTTGAGTGAAAAGATGAATCATTTTGAGTAGAAGTTATTCACTTTCTCATACTCTTAATTCTAAATGACACACATATATGTAGTTAGGGAGATTGCACAAAGAGATGCTTCTTGGGGGGGAAGTGAGAGTCTAAGTGTGAAAAAATGAGAAAAGTGAAGCATTATGAAGTAGAATATAGAGGACAACATTTTTGTATCATGTTCTGCAAATAGTAGGTAGTGTTAGAAGTGAGAATTATTTTTACCTGAAATAATGCTTACTTTCCTGAAAATTCTTTGGACTATGAGACTGCAGCAATTACTGNCACTGGAATATGCTGCCCAGGGAGGTGGTTGATTTGCCTTCCCTGGAGGTGTTTAAGTTACGGGTGGACGGGGTCCTGAGGGACATGGTTTAGTGTTTGATAGGAATGGTTGGACTTGATGATCCAGTGGGTCTCTTCCAACCCGGTGATTCTGTGATTCTGTGAAATGTTTGGTTGCTGGCAGGAAAGCAAAATTGAATTTCCTGTTTCTTGAAACAAGCTTTCCATGTACATTTGTGGAAATCTTGGTAAGCTGCTCACAGATAGTGTGATGATTTGAAAATACCAAGGGCATCTGTGCTTTTCTTAAAGTCTAGATTGTGAAAATCCTAGTCTGGCTCTCATATTTAACAGTACCATTAATTCTGAAATTTAATAATAAAATATAGTTTCATCTATGTTTTGTATTTATTGTATTTAATGTTATATGGAACTTAGCCTGCAGTTGCTTGGTAGGGTTTTGGAACGAGGATAAAGCAGAAATGCCATTGGTAAAGTCAGAATCACAGCAACTGATACCATTTAAGCATCTTTTAATACTGTGTCAAAAAGTATACTGATATTTTCAAGTAGTGCAATACTAATAAATGGGTTATAAAACTGAAATAACACAATGATCGTATATTCTGCAGCAAAAATAATGAAACTGTGAATTCTTCCTGTAAACTTGAGATGTCAGGTATTTTGTGGGATGGGTAATTTTCCACCATTCAGGATACCTCAGGATGCAGTGTTTTGCTTTAGCACTGTTGTACTACTGCTGATGCTGCTCTATGTTTAGTCTTCTTACTGCATGTTTTTTCTGTAGCTGCTCCATCATGCAAGAGGTAATCAGTTGTGGTTATATTTTTTTCGTCCTGCAGTGGGATTAGCAGACAACTTGTAATTGGAGCAGGGAAAGAGCCAAATACATAGACAGACATCCTGTTCTGGAGAGCAGTGCAGCTGCAAGGATTAAGTAACTTGTCTTTCAAAATGCATGAACCACAAAATGTGTTGCTGAGCTATCTGTTTATAACTTAAAATAGCAGCAATGGAGACAGTGCTTCACTTATATCTAGGGCAAACCAGTAATTAGGAGGTCCTGCAGCACTCTTAACGACCCTCTTTTAACTGGATAGAAGGTTCAGCAAGGCCTAGGAATGCTTGGCAGTGTCTGGTAATAACTTTAAAGGGGTAGGATATTCTTAAGTTCACACCCTGCTTTTCAGTGCTGCAGTGTAATAGGAAGGAGATTCCTTCTGCAAATTCTTGTTCAAATCACGTAGTTGCTGGCAGGTAAAGTCTTTCTTTGGGCCTTTGAAGGGCTTGCCAAGGACAGGTTGTACAGTAGTGCACGGAGTATTCTTAGGCACCTATTTAGAAACATGATACTGCCAAATTCATTGCCTCTTGCTGAGCATTGTGCTAGTGCATATGCCGTGTGTGAGTTAGTGAAACAGCACCTTTAAGAGTAGTTACTCTTTTGCCAAGTCAAACAAAGAAAAGTGTTAGAAAGAGAAGCAGTACAAATATCCATTATCTCTCGTATTTACACAACTTGCTGCAGGGGAAACTGAAGCTTGTGAACCAGGGAAATGGTGAAAGATACCATGGTGGGTGGGTGTGCTTCTATAATACAACTTCACACCTTCCTTTATAACTCGTTTTGCTTACATTGTTCATGTTATAAGTATTTCCTTTACACTACGGTACTATAAACCCTTCAAATTTAGTGGATTCTGTCTTGGTAAGCTACTAAAATCCATATTACTAAATTTTTGCTGCATTATTACTTAAATGTAGTTTGCTTCACATGTCAGTAGATCCTTGTTTTAAACCTTGTTTCAGTAAATTCCCTGCATGCTGTGATTAGTAAATAGTACCTTCTTGCACTTGGATGTTTTTTTTCATCTGCTTGTAAACTTTGTGGTGTCTGATAACATAGTGATCAGTGGGCTTGGACTTTTCAGGTCAGCCAATGCTAAGACTTCTCTAAAGCATACTATCAGTTGTTTCTGGATCTGTGTTGTAATAAAAACGACACTCCCGTCAACATAGCCAGATATCTAAAATTAAAGTTTTAAGAAATTAATTGGCCTAAAACTACTACTTTTAATTTTGCATTATTTGGCTATAATCACATTGTGGGATGAACACTTCAGTTCTGTCCCTACGACCTTGATAGGCTGAATTTGTACTTGGTGAAAATGAAGTCTGTTACTTGTAATAGCTGCACATGTAGGCTGACTGTTGTATCACGTGAGCTGCTTCCCTCTTTTCTTTAACTGATTTTGAGACTTAAATATGTGTTCTTTATGAATGCAGTAGTGTAAAACAGCTGGGTTTCAGTTACAGTAAAAATAGAGAAGTCACAGTTAATATCTTAATTGCTGGTCACCTGGGTGATCATCTAAGAGGAGATTGATGGCTATCAGATTATCACAGATTCAGACTGCTTACAAGGTATTACCAGCTTTTTGAACCTTTGCTCTCTGTGCTATTCATGGAGAAGTTCTGTTTATTAATAAGGAAAAAATAGCTTTGAGGTAAACATTTGCTCTGTTGGTCATGCAGCCTGGATACACTTTTATTTAGTTCTGTTGAATGTAACACCCTTGTTTTCCTAATGGACTATTTGCAGTTGCCCAGTCTCCATGTAGGGCACTAGATGCAACAGGAAACTTAACTGCACTCTATATTATAAAGCACTATAGATGTGTTTATGCTCTTACCAGTTAAATATTTTGAATTTAAGGCAAATTCATAAATATTATGTATGTTAAAGAAGTTTATTTCATTATTCAGTCATTGCTTTGAGTTGTATCTTTCTGTTAAAATGTCTGCCATCTTATGCTCAAGACTATCTTCCATTGTGTGTGTCTTTTTTGTATATGCATAAGAAATTCTTTAAAAATCCCAAATTAAATATACTTTTGGAAGTGAAATACCAGGTCACCCATAATTTTTATCTCTTGATGGAGACATTAGAATGGAGTTTGGTAAAATCCTGTGCGTTGTAAGCTGGCAAAATAATGAAGCAAGGATATAAGTTATTTTCACTTGATTATTTGAAGCAGTTTACTTCTTTTTAAAAAAATAATCTTTATTCTTTGTAAAGAATCTAATCAGATGCTTTATTATGACTGTAATTGGTGACACTGTGTGAACTGCAAATCCCTGAAAATCTGACCGGGTCATCATGCTAATTTTAGCTTGGAGGTTGTTTAGGATTTTGGAAGGGTGAATTGTGCTAAACTTTGCACTACATGGAACTATCGAGGAATCAGCTGTGCAGATGACTTTCGGTTTGTGATTACAAGTGGAGACAAAATAGAGCCCAACGTATTCTAGAAACTCTGTCAACTTGATTTTTAAAAAGTAAAAATAGCACTTAAACCTAGCTTGTAGTGAGGAAACTCTTGAAGTATTGTGCATTGATGATGGAATTCAAATACTTATTGGAAGAACTCTGTACTGTGTAACTTGCCTGTGAAGGAAAAATGCAGTAGATTTTGGAAGTTCTGAATAGAGTTGTTTTATTTTTTGTAATAAAAACACAATATGCCATTTCACAGCAGAAGGGAATGTGGAAAGGGAAGACCTTGCTGCTGATGTAGCCATACAGTGTACAGTATTTGTCCTTTTCAAAAATTGTCTGCATTTGCAGCCTTTCAGTGGACTTAGCCTAAGTGGTTGTGTCATGATTTAGCCCAGTCTGGCCAAATGTGATAGCTAAAGCCATGCAGTTGAGCCTCCAAAATCCACCCCACCTCCATGATGTCACCAGAGAAAGGGGAGAGAGAAATGAGAGGAAAAAGTCTTATGGGTTTGAAGCTAGAAATACAGCTTTAATGAAATGGTAATGATGACAATGGAAATAACTAGGAAGTAATAAAATATAAACAAATGTATTAGATTGTGTTCCCGACCCACCCCTCAATTATCATACATCACCGTAAATACTGCAGAGCAGACATGAGGGAATGGTTCCTTGGCTAGGAGGGAGCTGGACTCAGGAACTGGATTCAGGAACACATGGATCTGGGATCAGGAGCAATCAGACAAACAAGGTCCTCACAGGATGTCGAGGAGATTGAGACCCTCATGATCTGTCAAATTTATACTGAGTATAATGGAATACTCTGTTGATCTGTTTAGGGTCACTTGACCAATTTGCCTCACAGGTGTGCTCCTTTTCTGCCAGCTAGAAGATGGCCTTGGTTAAGTATAAACATTGGTCTTTTTGCATACCAGTGCCCTGTGTTATCACTTTAGAGAAGAACATTGTCTCAAGAAGTATGCATTTAGTTTTCAGAGAATGAAGTTACTTACAGCAAGTGAGTCAGTCATAAAACTGACTCTAATTTACCTTAAACCACAACAACTTGCATTTGTCATTCTTGCAGGAGCGGCACGTTGTTTTTGGAGTATGGTGGAGGAAGAATACTGCCATTTTACTCTGAGTCTGGAGTTGAGATGAAGTTACCAGAGTAGAGAGTACAGAGTTCCAATAAGGCTTTAGTAGCACAGGGAGAAGAGTAAAGTGCAAACACTGCAAGGAAGTTTAAGACTCAGTCGTGCCAACTTGCATGCAGACATTTGTGATTCCTACAAACTTGGTCTTCCTCATTTTCTTTGTTATTTCTCTCCTTGAAGTGAAAGAAGTCCCTGGCTGCTGAGCCGAGAGAGATTCATTGCACTGTTTCCTTTGTCCTTTGCCATGGGCTGAAGAGGTGGTGAGATGTTTTTTGTGATCTGTGACCCCACTGCCTTTTTTTCTGTCCTACATCTTCCTACTCTTGACCAGGACCGTTTTAATGTATAGCAGCACCCACGATTCTCTCCATCCTCTTTGCTTGATCACCTTCCCTCAGAGAGCTCCTACCTCTCTTTTCTGCTTTCAATTAAGCAGTTCCCAGTAGGACAGCTGGGAAGATGTCCTAGGGAAAAGGTTAAAAAAAAGGTGTCTGAAAACAGTGTCTCAAGAATCATTAGGGCAAATGAACATACTTTGTCTAATATATCTTCCTATGAGCTGGATCTATTTTCCTCTCCCTGTTAGTTGACTCACATTCCTCGTCTTGCCTTCATTCTCTATACCCTGCTGGAAGTGGGTGACAAGAAAGGAGGAGGAACAGAATATCGTCTGAACTGGCTCCTTTTAATAATCTTCCAGTGTAACACCTGGGGTATTATTGTGGAACATAGCCTCGCTGTTAAAGAGTCAGCAAGAAGACATTGTTGATGAGTCATCAAGAACTGTTATGTGGGTGATTGTCCACATTGATTTTACCGTTGGTGTATCTGCACTTTTGTTCACTCTCTTGTGGCAAGCACCATCTAGTAAGCATCTACTATTTTTCTGTACAAAGTCTATAAGAGCTCATGTTAAGGTGCTGTCAGGATTATACTTCATCATTATTTTTGAGGACCTGGGAATGTGTATCACTAAGAACTCCATCTTCAGCCACATACCTTCTTTCATGCTGGTAAAATTTCATGCTGTAGTGAGGTACGCCTGTATGTCTGAAAGCTTAAGTCTGCTTTACTAAAACATGCCAAACAGATAATGATGTGCTCAGTTTTACTGGAAGTGTATCTGGACCTCCCTAGAAGTGTGGACCCCCTGAGAGGTGTAATTGCATCTAACTTGGAACAGATCTTTTTGAAGACTGAAGATCTAGTGTTACAAAGTAAAACAGATGAGATGAAGTATCTTGTCAGTGGAGAATGATAGAGGAAATTGTTTCCGTCTCCCATTCCTAGCCCCCTGCCAGGAAAATGTCTTACTCTGGAACAGGTCCATCTGTTTCCAAGTTTTATGCATAGTTATGCAACACTCAGACCTACGGAATGCCTAGAGAGACTGCTCATGTGTCTCCAGAAGCTGACTAGTGTCTCAAAAAGCATTCTCCAGGAGTAGGACTGACCATAAATATGCTCTTTTTGGAGCAACGTTAATTTGCAGGAAGCTATTTTCTGCCTGAGTTGGGGCCTAGCTGTAGGATTCTTAGTATATGCTTTTCTTTCTCAATCCATAGTCTTGAGGACTGATCTCATTACCTTTTAAATGATCAAATTAAAAAAAGATGAGAAAGGTCAGGTAGGGTATCATGTTATTTCCTCTTTAGTCAACACGTTCAGATGCTCCAAAACTCCATGTTAATCTTTCATAACCAGTGACTCTTGGTCTTGGTACCATCTCTCAAGAACATGCACTGCAGGTCCTGAAGAATCTTTGAATAAGACTATAGAGATGAGGATTTCCAAAAGTGGAAGACTGCTCATGTGGAATGAAGCCCTCATGCTAATTGATCCTGCTGACTGTTTCCAGTTTTCCAAGTAAGGGCAACCTGTCTTGATAATCCCCACTTTTCTTAGTCACCTAAATTTATAGGTCTTTGCACAAGGCTGAGAGAGAGGAGAGTGTAATTATCTCTTAAAAAACCTAAAGGCCCCCCCCAAAGGTCTTATGTCTCTTGCCAGAGCGGTTCTACATTCCAGATCTTCTTTCTTTTCTGCATAAGAATGCAGATTTCTGATTCCTACTTCATCAGGCTGTGTAGGGCTTGTTGGTGTGTAAAGTCTGGAAAAATAAGTTTTGTCTTCCTTGTGATTCTGTAGAGTGTGTTTTGCTTGACGCACCACAGAGAAAGGTCTGAGAGCTGCAAATTGCCATTTTTGTGGAGTGCAACATCAACTTGTTGCCTTTGATGACTTCCAGTGTGCCTGAGATATGTAGGCTAGATCTGGCTGGAAGCTGTCTTTGTCTAATTTTTTAATTAGAAAAGACAGATATTGGTTTTTGACAGGAAGGTTTCACAGGCCTGATAGGAGCAAAACAATAGGAAGGAATGTGTCGCTAACCAGCCAGACCTCCTTAATTGTTACTGTCAATATCAGTAAAATGGGGAACTTGGGTTATCTACGTTCTTGATGAGTGCCAAGCTAGGTCTCTTTTCCTCTATGTCTTCCATGTTTTTTGTTGATACAGATTTCATCCTAATACAGAATGGGGAAGCTTCTGGAAATTTTAAGTTCCAAGGACAAAGAACACATTCTTCCTGTAGGACTAGCATGTACTTTCCCTCTTCTGACAGCACACATAACAGCTTTATCTTTTGCATAGAATCATAGAGTCATAG
>WAAB01017431.1:0-21426 GCA_013389865.1 Piaya cayana | reverse complement strand
CTGGAGAACAGGCCTTACAAGGAACGGCTGAGAGAGCTGGGGGTGTTTAGCCTGGAGAAGAGGAGGCTGAGAGGAGACCTCATTGCTCTCTACAGCTACCTGAAGGGAGGTTGTAGAGAGGAGGTTGCTGACCTCTTCTGCCAAGTGACAGGGGACAGGACAAGAGGGAATGGTCTCAAGCTCTGCCAGGGGAGATTTAGGCTAGAGATTAAGAGAAAGTTTTTTACGGAAAGGGTCATTGGGCATTGGAACAGGCTGCCCAGGGAGGTGGCTGAATAACCTTCCCTGGAGGTGTTTAAGGCACGGATGGATGAGGTGCTGAGGGGCATGGTTTAGTGTTTGATAGGAATGGTTGGACTTGATGATCCAGTGGGTCTCTTCCAACCTGGTGATTCTATGATTCTATGATTTGAAGCATAAAGAGAGGGGAAGGATGGACACATAAGGGGAGAACTTTGAAGATTCATTTATATTTGCTATAAAATGACCCACTGGAAATTCCTCAGTCAAGTCCCTTATAGTGGAGATAGACAAGAGAGCCTTTTGTTCTGAGTGACTTAGATGCCAGAATTGAATGTTTCTGTGACACGGACTCCATCACTGTTGGTGAAACACGAGGACCATGTCATCACTAGGTAGGACCATAAAATAACCTGGTTGTATGTAGTATCACACAAGTTGAAATGTTGATGTTGGCTGTCAAGTCATCACAATACTGTCTTCTTTATAATACTCAATAATCCCATAATGCTCAGTAGTCCTATTCCAGTAGACTCCTAATAACTTCAGTGGGAACCCTCTCTGATGAATAGGAAGCACTCTTCAGATAGTCACAGAATCACAGACTGATTGAGGTTGGAAGGGACCTCTGCAAATCATCTGGTCCAACTCCCCTGTTACAGCAGGACCACCTGGAGCCAGTTGCCCAGGACTGTGTCCAGACAGCTTTGAAGTATCTTCAAGGATGGAGACTACACAATTAATTATTTCCAAACACTGTGTTTGTGAGGGATTGGCAAAAGCCTTGAAGTCCACACCACATACATATCCCAGTTTTCAGATGACTTCTCTCAGGACGTTGTTCTGCACAGGCAAGTACAATTCTCCCACTTGGTCTCTTCCTGCTGAAGACAACAGTTTGCTGCACAATGCTAGTGGCTCACAATTTTTTTTCTACTTGTTTTGCAGCTGAACAAATCCACTATAATACATGTCCCTCTCAAAAGATGTTCCCAAATTAATGGTTTCTGTTAATCCCTATTGTTGCTTGTCTGCTTCATAATTTGCACCTTTTGTATGCTACTTTTCAGGAGGATAAATGGATTATCATTGACTGTATAAAGCTGTACTTTATTGCACAGCAGTAAATATTGATCAACCTTCACAGTACCAAAGTCAACTTCAGGCAAGAATCGTAGAATTGCCAGATTGGAAAAGACCTCCAGGATCTTCGAGTCCAACCATTCCTATCAACCACTAAATCATGTCCCTGAGCACCTCGTGTACTCCTCTTTTTAATACCTCTTTGCCTATCCAGCAATTTGCACTTGATGAAACATTGCAAATGTGGGTCTGGGCCAGTCTGGGTTACCTATCCAGTAACAATATGGATGTAATTCTTAGAACAGATTATTGCTTTGCCTTGTTTCAGAATGGAAATTGTGATCAGTGTGTCTAGAAGACACAGCGGGAGGGAGTAAGAATTGCTTTCAACTGTACAGGAGAAGAGTTGATGTGGCAGTTACTACATATATGTAGCAGTTGCTTTCTCTTCCTACAATTACTTATTCCCTGTCTAACAATGATAAATATTACTCCAATATTACTTTGTGTCCCACTCAGGTGGTGGTTGGTTGTCTCATTTCCTTAGGACTTGGTCCTGTGCTTCATTTTCTTCCAAGGCCTGTGCACAGAGTTCACTGGAGCATCAGGACTTTAGTGCTTTGAGGCTACAACATCTGGCAGCATGCAGGGCCTGGCATGATGAATGGCATCCCTAACCACTGCAAGAACAGAAATGCTGCTTTATTAATAAGCAGGTGAACAAGGATGTGCATAGCAGCGCAGTTCTTAACTATATGGTTCTGACAGTGAAGCACATCTGTTAGTTTCATCTTCACCAGATGGTTCCTTTCAGTGCTCAAAGCTACTTTCATTTATTTAATTGGTAATTTAGTTCAGGGCTGGCTGAGGAGTAGACACAGACCCAATATGAGAATAGTGGTCTGACATCTGAAAACTTTGCTAGGAATATAAAGCTATGGAAATTCTTCAACAATAACATAAGAATTCTTTCAGAGTTTTCTTTTGAATGTTATGAACTGACAGAAAAAGAGGGGAAAATTATCAATATGTGATAAGTTATTAATATTATTAATATTGATGAAAATTATTATTATTATTTCTTGGAAACAAGTTTTGGGAGAAGGCAGTAAATCACTTTGTTTGCTAAAGATCATTTTAAAGCTGATTATTTTTAGTTTGAAATAATAAAATAATAAAACCAACAAAATGGATAAGTTTGATTAAAAGTTGTTGAAAGACCAAGAAAATAGCAATTCACAGCTTCAGGGTCTGAGCAGCTCCTCATGCTTAGAGCTTCGGGGAGGTTTAAACCAGTGCACTGTTTTCTGCTTGCAACACTGAGGACCAGGGCAGTATCACTGTGCAGCAGGGACTGAACAGGCTGTTCCCAGTCAGTCAAATGTCCATTTGCTGACCTGTAGACTCTGTAAACTGGGAAGATTTGAAGCGTTTTTAACCAAGGTTCAGTAGCAAGGCCACATATCATCATGCCTGTCTGAATCTTCAGACAGCCCAAAATTGTGCTCAGTGTTGTGAAGTTTCACCTTTTTAAGAGGTTGTCATAACCTCCTGGGCTCCCAAGCTAAATGTCAGGTTTATTGTCTGGCTTTTTGATGAAAAACAAAATCTTTCTTCTTTGCATATTCATCTAGCTGTCCCATCCCATCTTCACAGCAGCAGATGCTTGGGCTTTGGCTGTGGCTGGAGTTTGGCTTGGGGGGGGCTGAAGCCAAACTGAAGAGCACACAAACTTAATTCCAACTTGATCATCTGTGTTAGGCAAAAGATCATTTGTGGTATCCAGATTCATTACAAACCCTCATTTTGAATTCTTTGATAGGCGTTTCTAAAGAGTTATAAGAACAAAGGCTTCCACCTATTGATTCTGTGTCTTGAGATCATGATGAGGCTTCAAGCTAATCAGAGGGGAAACATTTTTGGTCAAACTAAAATCATGCTGAGGAAAACAGTTATATCGCTGAAATTGGGGGGTGGCATTGTCTGTATTGTAGAAGTTTAGATGGAGTCAAAAATTCTCATGTTATGGTTTGTTTGAAGTGTTTGTTTTACCTTTTCACAGTTCTCTCTTAGAGGCTTAAACCAGTAATTAAAAAGAAATTCAAAATTTGGTCAAAGCCAAAATGCAGCATTTTGAACAGAGAAAAACAAATTGCTACCATCTTCCTTTCCAAGCACTGAGATTACTTACAGTACTGTTTGAGTTTCATGAGGTTCTGTAATGGAGTTGGATTGGCATCAAGTTTTCTATGAGGTTACTTTGCATTCAGCAACCTGACAGCAGCCAGAAACCAGTTTTGGTTACTTTCCAGTATAGCATTTCTGTCCCCCTGTATTTGTAGTGTAATCCATGAGTGTAGTTGTACCCTCTTAACAACCTCAGATACCCAAACCCCTGTCACCAAGACTGGTGATGGTCAAGGGGTATTGCTGGAGCAGCTGGAGTTCGGGGTGCCATGGTTTCCTCCCCAGTGCACAAGCTGAATTCTGCCTACAGGAAAATTACTTCTGACTCTGCTGTAGCTATAAGTTTTGGCTACCTATGCTGGTTATTGCTCCGTTAAGGTAAAAAGATGTCCTTCCTTGGTTGCAAAACATCCAAGATGAGGTAAGAGCCTGGGGGATCTGATGGATTCTCCTTTCTGCTCTGAGGATTTACCATTCCAGATGTGTAATCCCAGTGGGGACGCTTCCCTAGAGCAGGAGTCAGGCAGCTCTGTAGTTTCAGAGAGCAATAAAAACCACCTCATCCAATTTCATGGGGATGGGAAGAACAGGTTATAAAAAATGATAGGGTCGATATTTTGAGGGGAGCATGCCTTCAAGTTGGTTTGGAAATTACCAAACGCCACAATGTGAGGTCTTGGAAATCACAGTCCCTTGCAGGGCAGAGGCTTTGGACAGTGCAGAGGCTTTGGACAAGAGCACATCCCAAGACCTTGCTATTGCTTGCAAAGGAGCGTGCTGCATCCTTCAGTTTAGCAGAATCTTGCAGTCTGTGCTTGGATACCATCACTTTAAGATTTTTTTTTTTTTAAATTTCTTGTTCCTTGTCCTTATGGTCGTTCTGAATGTTCAGCACAGAGACCAATCAGTGAGCAAAGGCAGACAAACTACTGTAAAATGTGCAAATGGGAAGAGTTGCAGATGAGGATCCATTTTGCAAGATCACTACCTACTTTCAGGTTGAATTACAGCTAGTCTGCTTATACCTTGGCCCAATCAGTCTACCCTTAAAAGAATGATCTAGCGAAGAAAGTCTAAATATATCTAGCCTTTCAGAAAAAACTCCAGTAGTTATGGTGGTAAGTGACAGAACAGTCTGAAGGTATTCTCACTGCAGCTTCTTCGCCTGTAGCTGAACTTTCTGCTTGAAAAGAGACTTAATTCTTTCAGACTGTCAAGACCTCGTTCTTTGGAGGCATCGCCATTTGCTAAAAGGGAAAGTGCCTCCACCACAAGATATTTTTGTTCTTACCAGGAATGTACAAGAACATTAATTTAAATGCATTAGCGAGATGTTACAGATTTGTGCATGTTGGAGATAAGCCCATGTTCCTCGTCACTGCCTCAGCTGCCTTTTGGCATTTCCATCTGTGGCATAGCTGCACTGCACCAGAAGTGTAACTTGCTGCTGCTACTGGAGACTGAAAGATGGAGGGGAAGGAGATCTAGGAGTCTGAATCTGAAATCCCAGGTCTCACCCCAGCAGCTCACAGCATGTCAGGGAGCAAGCTGCTTGGCCCACATTTGCCAATATTAGCCTTCAAATCATTTAGGCATAAATTGTAGCAACCACTAGAAGTTCTGCACTAACAGAATTGATCAAAAGCTAAGGGCAAGGATGACTTAGCCAAACTAAAAGACCTCATTCCGATCTTTTGAATACCTTTGTATTTCCCCAACAGATTTCCAGCAAATTTGGGAAGAACACTGCAATTAGTTGGAAATACTCAGTACAGATTTCAGTGCCTAGACGGGGGGTCACTGTATTTGAAAAATCTCAGTGCTTACTCCTCCGTGCCTTAATTTCCTTACCTTCAAGTGGGAATGATAGTCTTGTGGCAATAATTAGTATCTGTAAAGCACTTCAGATACTTATACAGGGCATTCCCTAGAGCCAGTTACCTACAATCAATGGGATATAATGGCCTCATATTATCACAATAATTAAATGCTTCCAGCTCTTCACTTAACCAATGTTTGTAGTACACCAGTGAGATAGAGGAAAACTTAACTTTATCTGGTTGACAGAGAACACATGTAGAGGAAAAATAAGCACAATATTCAGAACAACTATCTAACATGAAAAACCCTCATGTTCTTCTGAACAATTAGATTTGAAAGAGTTGTTAGACAGCTTAGACTACTTAATTTAAGGAATACAAGAGCCCACTTTGAAGAAGAAAGGAGTGCATCCATGCACTGCAGGTCCTACACTTGGATCCCAATAATCAAAATTGTACAGAATATATTTGGAACAGCAGTACTTCTGTGGCTCTCTTCAAGACATTCACTGTCTGTGTTTCTAAGAGACCTTCAGTAAATCATTGCTGGGACAGAAGGAGAAATATTTGTTCTCTGGGGTATCTGTCTTAATAGCTAAAGACATTTGGAAATTATTAGTATTTCACTTGTGTTTACAGGTAGATATTTTATCCACACAACAATCTGGAGATTATTTTTAGCTGTATCACACTTATATTGTGCTAAATAAAAAAGTCTTTATTGACTGGATAGACTGTAGGTGATAGAGGCATTTTGTAAATAAAGGTAAATAAGAAATAATGTAAAAACAGAAAAAAAGATTTGTAGATTTGTAACATTTTGTATCTGAATGGCTGTGCTCAATCCTTCCCTTCCTCCAACCTAAGAAAGGAAGGATAAGTCAGGAGAAGACAAACTTACACTGTAGTTCAATATACATCTATTCCTTTCACTATAAACAAATACACAGGCTAGAACTATAATCACAAATACTGCCTCATCAGAAGCTGAACTTTTGTTGACCTACCCCTGCATTTTGTGTATGTGGAAGAAAGCAGGGGATAAAAGATGGATCTGAATAAGACAATATGTTCTGTGCCTAGCAGGATGCAAAGTGCATCCCCAATGTTATCACCAGGAATCAAGTAGGACCGTGTAATTTCAAACTGATTCTCAGTCATAGAATGTATCCCTCAGAGAATTTACTACAACAGAAGTAACAGCCATCCAACCATCCTGTGTTTGGAAAACATATTCCATTTGATGCATCTTCTGAGTAATATTAAATAATAGAAGATATTGTGTATCATCTTAATTTTTTATGATACAGCACCACAATACAGGTCAAATAGAAACATTCAGTCTTAAAACACTGTGACTTGTGTGAACTTTGCTAAATTGGGCTTGCTATAGGCTTGGGGAAGAGTGACTGGAAAGCTGCCTTGTAGAGAAGGATCTGGGGGTGTTGGTTGACAGCTGACTGAACATGAGCCAGCAGTGTGCACAGGCGGCTAAGAAGACCAATGGCATCTTGGCATGTATCAGAAACAGTGTGACCAGCAGGACAAGGGTAGCGATTCTGCTCCTGCACTCAGCACTGAAGAGGCTGCACATCGAATACTGAGTTCAGTTTTGGGCCCCTTGCTATAAGAAAGACATTAATGTCCTGGAGCATGTCTAGAGAAGAGCAATGAACCTAGTGAAGGGGCTGGAGAAACAAGTATTAGGAGGAGTGGCTAAGGGAACTGAGGATGTTTAGCCTGAGGGGAGACATTATCACTGTCTACAACCATAAGAATGAATNTGATCTCAAAGGTCTTTTCTAACTCAGGGAGTCTATGATTCTATTTGCTCAGGGTCCTTCAAATATGGCATCTGATGCCATTTTCTAACCCTCAGATGAAGAAAGCACACTTTTCTAGCAGCATGTGAATGAAAAATGAAAAATGAAAATGACTTCTGCTGTCTATTTGTTTTGCTTCCTCTTGTTACTCTCAGATATAAAATTACCTATAAGCATTCATAGAGAAATTACAATTCATCTTAAAGTAACTAGATCTATCTATTCTTTAGGCTTGACCCAAAGATCACCTAGTAATTCCACCATTCTTAATGGGTTTTTCCATCAGATGCATGATGAAAGATTCACTGGAACTGACAGTAAAATCAGTGTTGTGTGAACAGAAGCAAATGTTAACAGTGCATAGCAGACCCTTGAACTTTTGTGACATACTTTTGCCCCAGCCTTATGCCCTGCATGCCTTCCAATCCAAAACTCCCCCTGCTCATTAAATCCCTGCTTTGGTTTCAGGTGATCAAACAACTTTGTATCAGTGCCATCAAGAAACATGAGATTTATGTGAACCACCACAACATTAGAAAACTTCTTTTTGGCTTAAAGGGACACTAAAAGCAAGGGGAAATATACAAAGGCCTCCACTTTAATAACATCTGCTATGTCTGTGCACTACATGTGACTTGAGAAGCATTAGCATTTTGTTTTGTTTCGGTCTTGCAATTAGGAGGATTGTGCTTCATTATCCTGCTGTAGCTCCCGCTGTGACATGGTCCCAGTTATCTTACTAAAAGAAATTTTTCACACACGGTATCCAATTCTGTCACTTGAATACAAATGCTTTGGAAGCTTCGCCATTTCTAATTTCAAGATGATATTTAAAGGAAAAGGGAGAAAATCCCACTACCATTTATTCCCATGGAGTTATTCTATCCTTGGGGATGACGAAAGAAACATTTAAAGCAAGGGTGCTTATTTCCATAGAAATGAATATTTGGGTATCAAGACACCTTTTGGAAGTCTCCTTTTCCCCTTTTTATTTGCAGGATAGCTCTAATTATAAAGGGGTGGAGGGAGGGAACAGTCCACAGGAACTGATGGATAAAAATGTGATGTAGGGAAAGGGAGGCTGGACCTTGAAGACAGTTTTCTATATATTGTTTAGAAACAGGTAATTTTCAGTCTAAAAATTCTCCAAAGTTGTCTCCTTGAACTGTAACCAGAGAGCTCCATCACTTGCTTCTTCCTCTCACAACATCTGCCAATATTTTGCCCTTCCTTTAACAATCAGAGCCTCTCCCTGTACGAAGCATATGTGCATAGCTAATAAGATGATATTGTCAGTGATACATGTAATCTTATGTTCCTGTGTGCATATGTTAACTACAGTATTCATTTTGAGGATTCTTATATTCAGAAGGGAAAAGGTCTTTCCTATATTTATGCTAATTAGCATAACATACTCTACCCAGAATTCATCATATTCTGCTAAGCTCTGCCAGAGAAAATGTATTAATAGCTGAACTGCTGAAACCCTTTATTAATATTGGCATTGCAAGTTCTGTACCAATTTTCAGGCTTACCAAGAAGGCAGAATTTTTGTCCTGATTCTTTCAAGTCTTTATGACTAAGTAATCAGAGATAATGAAAAAATGCTCCAGGGGAAACAGCTTGAGTGTAAAAGCAAGCAATGTTTAGTACCACACTGGATTGTTCTCTCTTGTAGCTGGTGGATCAGTGACATGACTCCAGGTCTTGCCTTAAAAAAACAATCTAACTGTGAAAGAAGGGTTCTGAAAGACAATGAATACTTCTAAGAATTGCTTAGTATCAAAAGAAACTCTTCTACAAAGTGGAATCAGGCCTGCACATTGCATGGTGCTGGCTCTCCGTCCTCCTACAGCACCGAGCATCTGAAATTACAAATATCCAGAGACCTTTATTAAAGACAGTGATTGTGGCAGCACACTGGATTTTAGTCTCCAGGCAGATACACATGAAAACTAAAGGTTTATTAACAGGATATTTCTTCAGCTCCAACTCAGGGAAACATCATGTGCTTACTCATCCCAGATAAGATAATACTTCCACCTTAAGTCCTTGTTGTGCAGGCCAGAGGAGGCCGACCTGATAGAAACACTTCCCAAAGCGTCCAAAATAGAGGTGTCTGGCTCCTTGGAAAGCTCAAGACTGACAGTGGTTTATTCTCACTATGACTAACTTGGACCTTCTCCTTCTCTTCAATTTGGCTTTATTCTTTACTTCCTGTTCTTCTATTTTCAGCACTTTATCTGTGTCCTTCACTTCTTTTATTCAAGAGGTCACCTTTTCTTATCATCTGATCCCTTAGTAGCATAGCTGGACTTGGGACATGATTTTTGCAGAAAGAGGGAAAGCAGAGGGCAGGTTAACATACCATGTGTGGTCACCGCATCATCAAATATGTCATATACTCTCTCTACCTTCTCTTCTTTTGAAGGCTTTTAACAGAGGAACTTCTTTGCCTTCATATGAGATTGACTTATTCTTCTTGGTTTCCTGGGTACAAACTGACACAAATTGGATTAATATCAATCTCCAGCAATTGCTGCTGTTTCAAAAAAAGAATGTCATCAACCTGCACAGGGGAAAATGTGAAAACATGGAGAGAAGGATAAAAGATAATGAAATGCATTACAATTTCTACAAGAACAGATGCATAGCAATAAAGTAGAAAGAGAAATAACATGAGACGACTGCAAAACATCATAGCATGTGAGCTACTTTCCTGTGCCTCAGTACTGGCAAAATAAATCATTCCAGCAAGGCCTGCAGATGAGCACCATACCAAGGAAATAGCTTTATCTAAGCAGAAGTTTCACCAGTTGGCTCTACTGACCAAGATAATGAAAAAAAAAAATTAGCAGCAGCCACATGGTTCTATTTGGCATAGTTTTTACAAGCTAATTCCTGGTGCAGAAGCAAGACAAACCCTCCGTATCTGCTGTTGAACATCACAGCAGACAAACAATTTTGTTTCTTAAGCCCTAAGATAAGGGCTGCCTCCACAGGTGTCCACAACATTGCTTTGTCTCTATTTCTTACTACAGTCTTTATTCTGCCCTAAAAGTGCATTTGATATCCCACTGGTTTTAATGAGGTCTGAATTTCACTAAATCACAATCTTTCCCACTCTGTTAATATTTTATTGAAGAATATTAGCAAGTTGCCATGTATATGAGAGCAGCAGGAAGGCTCTGCCTAGGGATGGGTGATGAGCCAGCTGACAGCTTATGCATCAGGAGTAGTGGTCAGACAAAATTGAGTTATAAGGTGACAGATGTGTGCTAGAGGCCACCTGAGCTGAAAAAACAAACAAACAAACAAACAAACAAACCCCAGTAGGTAATATCTTCTTCAGTCAATTGGAAGAAGTCTCATGTTCACAGACTCTGGTCTGCATGGAGGAATGGAGAACTTGAATCACTCTGGTATCTTCTGGAGGGGCAATACAACAGGTCGCAAATAACCCATTGCCAGGCTCAAAGATTTGTTAGCAGCAGTCTAGCTAGATGCCATTCACTAGTGGTGTAACCTGGGGCTGATCCTGGGGAAAATATTAACATCCACATTATTGATCTAGATGATTGGGCTCCGTAGTCTCAGCGTTACAGTGATATGAAACTGGAAAGAGTGACTGATACACCAGAGGGTCATGTTTCCATTCAGAGGGACCTCAAAAGGCTGGAGAAATGAGCTGACAAAAACCTCATGAAATGAAAAAAAAAAAAAAGGAAAATCTTGCATCTAGCAATGAACAACCCCATGCATTGGTATGTGCTGGGTGCCAACTAGCCAGAAAATAGTTGTGCAGAAAAGGCCCCAGGGATACTGATGGATACCAAGTTGACCATGACAAAGAAATGTGTCTTTGCAGCAAAGAAGACTGAAGGCCTCCTGGACTACGTTAGCCAGAGTATTGCCAGAAGGAGGTGATCCTTTCTCTCTGCTCAGCATCGCTGAGAAACATCTATATGCTGTGTCCAGTGGTTGGCTCCCAAGTGCATGTTGGATCAATACCTGTGAAGGTCTCTGGAAATGATGAGGAGATTTGAATATCTCTTATGCAAAGAGAGGTTGAGAGCTCAGTCTATTCTGCCAGAAGCAGAAAAGTATCGGGTTATATTATCCATATGTATAAATACCTATTCAGGAAGTAAAGACGTTGGAGCAGGAGTCTTCTCAGTGGTGCTCAGAAACAACAGAAGAGGCAATAGGCACAAGTTGACATACAGAAAATTCCACTTAAAATAGGGAAAAAGCCATTTGTACTGTGAATGGAATATGTTTCCCAGAGAGTTTGTGTTGTGTCCATCCTTGGAGATACTCAAAACCTGATAGGCCATTGCCCTGGGCAATCTGCTCTAGGCAACACTGTTTTGAGCAAGGAGTTTAACTAGATGAGCTTCAGGTGTACCTTCTAACCTCAACTAGTATGTTATTTTCTGAAATACAGAAGCCAAACCCACCCAGTAACTGGATGCAAAAGGCATTCATGTATTCTTTGGTTGAAAGTCAGTCATTGTATAACTTACATTCTCAAGATATATAAAAGAAGGGGTGACAGAATGGTTTTAGTTGATGCATCAATAAAACAAATTGTTTCAAGTCACATTTTAAGGTAACTGCCTCCATCCCAGCTAAGAGCTGAGAACTTGGACTACAGATCTGACATGCTCGAACCTTTAGCACACATAATAGTGTTATTTAATTCTTAAACATGTGACTTTTCATCACTTTTACTGGGAGGGTGGTCAAACCAAGAGAGACAATGAGTCAGTAGCTGACCTAGAAATTAAAGCCAACCTTCAAGTTTAAGATCAGAGCTCCACCTGTGAGACTGGAACAATACAATATGTTCTCGCAGTCAGTCTGCTGCCAGCTGTCTGAAATAAAAGCTCTGTAACTTAGATATTTTCAGGAGTCATTGCTCAGGTTTGAGCAGATTTGTCCTCTTGCAGAACAGCAGTCTTATTGGATGTTCTGATTTTATTATTTTCATTAGCCAAGAATAAATACATTTGGTGTCACAGCACAGTAAATCTATATACGTCAGCAAATAAGATAGACAGATCAAATTGAAATGGCGAATATAGCCACAGACATTGCCATGCTTCTTTTTCTCATTGCATTAGAAGTTTGGGGGGAGAATTTCCTCCAGCATGCAGGGCCTTTCTCTTGCATGAATCTCATAGAATCATAGAACCATAGAAAGTTTGGGTTGGAAGGGACCTTAAAGATCATCTAGTTCCAACCCCCCTGCCATGGACAGGGAGGTGTCCCACTAGACCAGGCCTAGCCCAAGGCCCCATCCAACCTGGCCTTGAACACCTCCAGGGATAAGGCATCCACAGCTTCCCTGGGCAACCTGTTCCAATGCCTCACCACTCTCACTGTGAAGATCATCTCCCTATTTTTCTGCATCCTTATGTTCAGGAGGAACAGTATCCTCTACTTCAGCCTATTGATTTCCTGATCTGCCCCAGTATGGATTCAAAATTCCTAACGGCTTATATACGGTAAAAAGAAACCAATAAATACCTTCTGAATACTGCACTGATGCTCATCTGTACCTCTGATACAGCAACAAATAGGAGGTATTGAGATAGTAAAGGAGAGGGATTAGGAAGTGAGAACCAAGGTGCTGAAAGTCCTGTAAGTAAGCAAAGGCAAAAGTATTTGAAGTAAGCAGACTAATAGTAGGTGGAAAAGACTGAACATCTCTGAGTAGCTGGAAATGGCCTTGTGGATGGCCTCATCCATGTAGAATCATGACTAGAGAGCCTGGGAAACATATGCTAGAGGTTGCTCAGAGTCTCAGGTCATCTGGGAGTGACTTGAATTGTCACAGCTTGTCTTCTGGCAAGCCATGAAATGTGTAGCAGGTCCCTGAGGTTTTGGTAGCGTTCTTTGTCCTGGAAGGAAAGAGATCTGGAGCTCCCCCAGAAGCCTATCCAGCAATAGCTGAGAAACAGACTGAGTCCATTATGAGAGTTATGGTCATTGAGAAGAGTCTTGGTTCACATGATGCAGCATATAATCCCTGGATGGAAAAACCTTGACCACTGTTCAGAGGGAAATATATGAGTAAAGCTATCTGTTGCTATACAGAAGGGTTACAAGTCAAATCAGGACAACTATACACTGCAGTTAAAGAGGATGAAAGAGAGTAGTTGCTGTGTTGTGAGATCCAGCCACTAAATATGAAGAGGAATATATAAAAGTGGACTTTTTGGTGCCTATTAGCACAGCTCTGAGTCACTGGGTCAAAATCATCTGTGGTTTAAAATGGCTGATGTCAATGAAGTCACCAGCAATGAGAAATTTTGCCTTCCCCTTCTCTAGAAGCAAGCTGTGATCTCTAGGTTCAAATACCTACTTTACATCAGAGAGAAACTGCAGATCACAGAGGTTGAGTACTCTGTTATTAAAGCATGTGAGCTAATTAGGGCTTTCCAGTTTATAACAAGGACTGTGTCTAGCTCCTAAGAGTCGTTACATCTGAGTTCTCCTTAAGGGTCACACATACTTTCTTCTTTCTGTCATACAAGTACTGTTTCAGATGGGTTTGTGGAACAAAGATGACACTCAGTGGTTGGTTAGGTTATCACAGGTATGTTTCCAGCAGTTTACCAAAGGGTTTACCTTAGGTGTTGTTAGCAGAGGCTGTTCACAGAAGCCAACAGTGCCATGTTGGGTACAACATCATCTTCAAAGTTCTGGTGAAGGAGAGTATTCCTGCATACCTGACACATCTATGCTAAGCAGTGATTTATTTTTCATATACATTTTTGATAAATACATTTCTTAACAGAATTTCTCATGGTTTTTAGGAGGTGGGAGAAAAAAGATTAGAGGAATGATTCCATGGAACTTGTCTTCTTTAAATTATTTGTAGCAAATAGAATTACCTGCTTATTGTATTCACAACCACAGCTTTCCCTATGTCATTAGAAGAGCCTCTGCACAAATTCAAAGCCCTTTGCAAGTACTGTAGACATTGGCTTTCCAATGAACCTGAGATGGTGTCGTACATCAAGACCACAGTGATGAAGAAAGTCAAAGGTAATGTTGTCAAGTCCTGCATTTGGGGCACAACAGCCCTATGCAGTGCTACTGACTAGGAGAAGTCTGGCTAGAAAGCTGCCTGGAAGAGAGGGACCTGGGGGTGTTGGTCGACAGTTGACTGAACATGAGCCAGCAGTGTGCCCAGGTGACCAAGAAGGTCAGTGGCATACTGGTTTGTATCAGAAACAGCGTGACCAGCAGGTCCAGGGAGGTTATTCTCCCTCTCTACTTGGCACTGGTGAGACCGCTTTAGAATCCGGTGTTCAGTTCTCGGCCCCTCACCATAAGAAGGATGTTGAGGCTCTGGAGTGAGTCCAGAGAAGAGTGACAAAGCTGGTGAAGGGGCTGGAGAACAGGAGGGTGCTGGCCTCTTCTCCCAAGTGACAGGGGACAGGACAAGAGGGAATGGCCTCAAACTCCACCAGGGGAGGTTTAGGCTAGAGATTAGGAAAAAAATTTTCACAGAAAGGGTCATTGGACATTGGAACAGGTTGCCCAGGAAGGTGGTTGATTAACCTTCCCAGGAGGTATTTAAGGCACGGGTGGACGAGGTCTTGAGGGACATGGTTTAGTGTTTGATAGGAATGGTTGGACTTGATGATCCAGTGGGTCTCTTCCAACCTGGTTGTTCTGTGATTCTATGATTCATGGGCCAAACAAGCAAGCATTTACCTGGTTATGGAGGAGAACTGAGTTTCAAGGGGTTTACCTGTCTCTCAATGACTTCCCACTAGCATGGCTGATTGAGCACACTGGTGTGGGAATAGAAACCAGGAACAGAAGCCACCTAACTTGGCACTTTGTGACCAAAAGACCTAAACAAAAGGCAATCAGCTGTATGATATGTACCACATACATTATATATATGCTGGTTAACTCTGCAGTGCATGCTCCTCTAATTCAGCCCCTTCTCATTATACCTGGTCCACTTTCAAGACAAGGAGTTATGCATAGGCTCTTACATTAATTAATATTGTCATACATCTCCTCCTTCCCAGTGAACCCCCCAGAGGAAGACTGCATGTAGCCTGGAGGCCCTACCACAAGTGTTGTTTTCACTGATGAGTTACCTAGACAGAATGAGCTATCCTCTCCATCCCATTTCTCAAAAAAAAGGTGACTTCATCCCCGAATGAATGTGTCCATGAGCCTATTTCATTAGCAACATAAATACAGAGACAACAGAAATTCAATTCCTTCTGCTCCCAGCAGGTCTTTGGCGTTGGCAAATAAGGTATATTAGAAGAAAAGCAGAGACAAGCTGCACCACTGCTGCCTATGGTCTTTCTGGGTTATAAAAGGAGAGCTGGAGCCTGTGAGGCTGGTCTGGTAATGTTTGCTGTCATTAAACTGATGTATCAATAAGGAAGGAAAAATGGATGGACAGAGAGAGTACATTTTCTAAATAGGAGTGATGCTCATTTGCATAGTGACTGACACTGGGAAGTTATTGGCAAAGTTCTTTTTACTGATAGTCCTGAGGCTAATGAAGACAGCAAGAGAATCTCCCACTGAGGAGATTCTGCACAGAGGTCAAGGACAGACTAAAGCATTCCCGTTGTGAGAAAACTCTGAAAATAGCTTTGTGCTCCACTTGCTGCAATGAAGAACGTCCTTTGCAGTACATCATCCTACTTTTTCCTCCTTTGCAATCTGATTTGGATTGCCTTGCCTCTTTCTTTTTTGCCCCACTTTTCAGACTCTCCCCAGCTGCCCCACCTAGCAATGCACTCAGCAATGCATTCTCCCTAATGGAGAAAAATAGTGCAGCTAATATCACCAAGAATAAATATCGTGAGTGACAGGTACAGACCTCATTCAGAGAAGTTGTCCTGAACTGCCTGCAGTAGTGCAATGCTGCAATAGTGCTTGTGTTTGGTAAGTCCTGGTGGTAGAAACATTGGTGATTTGGAAGACATTTATATGCTTATAAATGTGTATAAGCTTACATATATTTTGTTGTTCATACTACGTAGAATAACTGTCAAACATACAGGTAGAGTGAATGCTTCAATCAGAGCAAACTCTGTTGCCAGGTTTAGATTTTGATTTGTCATATTGGTAGGTTTTATTATTTCTGACACATTCTTTTCATCCCTTTAGAACAGAGTGCAATAAAGTGATGCCTCTGGACTCTATCTCTTTATATCCATCTGGGGCAGCACTTCTCAAGTTAAAGACTTTCTGCAGAGAATCATCCCCCATATAAACTCACATGGAACTAAATGGTGACAGATTTTCCTAATCCCGGTTTCTTAAAAGCAGTTTAGATGTCTGATACTACTGAAAGCAAAGCAAGCTAGGTTTCTAAATGCTTTAGAGTATCAATTGTTAAAACAGATGCCTGGGAGATAACTGGGGTTGTTTTGTGGGGCAGGACCTGACTAGACTAATTTAGGATTAGCTTTATTGTTTCTTGTATGGCCCTTCTCACTGCCCTTCTACTGTGTAAACTGCTCTGTCCTCTCAGCCCCTGTTTACATGCTCAATTGGCAGCGCTCCTGGTCACTAGTGTTCCCTAGGACCATTTAATATCCTGCAGTTCCTCCTGGAAATGCCCAAGTCATGTAAGCCACTCTCATGAGACCTGCCAGCTCCTTGTGAGACTCTCAGCTCCTTCTTGGGCTCCCATGGGTCTGGAACCCACCTGCACACCTTGATTTAGTGCTCAGCCACAAAACTTGCTTTTGTCACAGCTGCATGCTTCACTGACCCGAAGCCTAAAGAAACCTGAAACTAAAATGAAATCAATATATTGCTAGCTTTGAACAGAAGGTTGCAAACTTAAATTTGATAATGCAAATAGGCTCATGAGCCCAGAAATGAATAAATGGAAGGAGGAGTGCTTACAAAGAGCAAAGTTTGCAAATACTAGAAGTCAGGAGCTGCTGTTTGTCAACTACTTGCCATGTAATCTGGGGTGGGAGAAACCTAGCTTTCCAGTGTAAAATTGTTGGAGCTGTTGGAGCTCTTGGAGCTGTTGGAATGGGCCCAGAGGAGGGCTACAAATATGACCAGAGGGCTGGAGCACCTTCCCTATGAGGATAGACTGAGAGAGTTTGGCTTGTTCAGCCCAGAGAAGAGAAGGCTCTGAGGTGATCTTAAAGCAACCTTCCAGTACCTGAAAGGAGACTACAGGAAAGCTGGCGAGGGACTATTCGTAAAAGTTTGTGGTGATAGAACAAGGGGTAATGGATTGAAACTGGAGAAGGGTAGATTTAGACATTAGGAAGAATTTCTTCACTGTAAGAGTAGTGAAACACTGGAACATGTTGCCCAGGGAAGTTGTGGATGCCCCATCTCTGGGGGTGTTCAAGGCCAGGTTGGATGGGGCCTTGAGTAGCCTGGTCTAGTGGGATGTCCTTGCCCATAGCAGGGGGGTTGGAACTCGATGATCTTTAAGGTCCCTTCCAACCTAACTATTCTATGATTCTATGATTCTATACTGCTTTCCTTAAAAAAAAATTGTAATTTCCCTAATGCTTTGCAGACTTGTATCTAAATCAGTGTTTGTGGTTCCCTTATGCCTCCTTCATTAATATTGCTTTCACACTGTCTTTCTCATATTCAGTTTCAGATAATTTCTTTCTCCCTCCATATATGAATTTTCATTATCACTGAGTCCCTTTTTATTAATTTCTGCTCTTACCGTTAACTTCTGAGAGGGCTCAACCAGTAAAGGTCTGTCCTTTGTGCCTATTGTTTGCCCATCAGCTGTCGTTACTGTGTTCAACAAGGCCCTAAATGCCTCCATATTCTCCAGGTTCCTCTGGAATCCCATCAGTATTTGCAGTTGCTATCAATGCATTTCTCAAACTGAATGCAACAAAAGTAGAGCAACTTAATTGAAACTCTTTTTCTTATATGTTCTCTGTGTACTAATAAGGCATTTCCAAAGTAGGACAGTTCTTTTCAGTCTGAATCTTTATCCTTGGTAAAGCGAACTAGTAAAATATCACTGCCTTTACATACTGCCTTTGTCTCTATACTGGCTGTAAAGTTGTTGGGATTTCTATAGAACCTTCTTCATTCCCGTGGGTTTGGAGATCTCTGTTTCCTACACAGTGATTGAAAACTACTGATGGTAATGAATCAGCCAGCTCAAACCCTTTATTCATCTTCCTGGTACCACTTAAAAAAAGGCTTAGCGCTAGGCAGTTGTAGGTGGTGCACATAGTTGAATTTAGTTGTTAAGGTAAGATTGTCTTCCGCAAACATTTGGATAACTCTTTGGAAAAATCTCAAATCCAAACTCAAATCAGGTTTAGTTCCAACACAAGTGAAAGAGGAAAGAGAAAGAGGAGCTACATCAAGATGTCCAAAGAGCAGTGTTTCAGAGAAAACAGCAACTGGGAAGCAATGGGAAAGCAAGGCTGAGCTTTTTAAGAGTCGTGGCGCACAGGAAAACTTGTTGTGGAAGGGATAAGCAGTATTTTTTGCTCACTGAGGGCAAAACAAACAAATATTCCTTAACCAACAGCCATGAAACAACACAGCAATAGATACTGCTTTAAAAGGCATATTAGGCAAACATTTGAGAAAAAAATTGAGTACAGCTGTTCTGACCTAGAGGAACCAAAATGTTTTCTATGTGACCTGCATGTTCTAATTCCTGTGGTCCTGTGGGATCCTGCAGCAATGCTAGGAACCAGACTCAGGCTCGTGCAATGGTGTGCATATGTGGGCACAACAAGTTTTTGACAACAGGGCCATGCTGGGATGCAGCACATCAGCAATGAAGGGCAAAAGACTATAGTCTTTATGTCTTGTCACATCTTAGTTGGACTCGATGATCCAGTGGGTCTCTTCCAACCTGGTTATTCTATGATTCTATGAAAGTGGAAGGGGAGACCTCAGAGCCAGTCACAGCTTTGCCAAGACTTATCCTGCTGGCATATCCTCTCAGAGTCATCAGTGATGCTGTTTTAATTGCATTTACATACTGCGCTATTTCTGAACACCATGCGCAACCGTGCTAATTTTGCTCTCAATGAAATGTGATGCCTTTGAGCTTCACTGACAGTCTAAGTTTTAACTCACAAGTGACACATAACCTTGGTTTATGATCACATCACTCAGCACTGATCCCACTTTGTTTTATCAACAGATCTGTCTCTTGGTCTTTAGATTAAATCACCAAGCAGGACTCTGTTAGGAGAACTCAAAGGCTCTCAGAGAGTCATAAAGTGACTGACCTGAACTCCATCTACAGACCCAATTCTACCTCTTTAGATAGAAGTGATTTCCTCTCCTGCTTTACCTACGGAAGGGCAATTGCATCAGACTGTAAGAGAGCAGTAGACCTTGTCTGCACTTCCAGGCAGTAAAGTTCTTGATCCTCTTAAAGAGGAATCATTGGTAAGGAAGTAGGATAGGAGGGTAAAAGATGAAATTCAGGTTATAGGGAACATTAAATCATCTCCCTCAAAAAAAAAAAAAAAGGCAATTAATTCAATATGTAGGTAAGGAAAGAGTCAATAATTCTGTTGTTAATATCATATCACAAGACACAGCATGTACCATAACTTAAATTAAAGCCAGCCTACAGTTATTATAGTGGAAGACATTCAGACATGGTTTTGAGGCCTGAAATGGTAAAGATTTTATCTGATTTATCATGAAGTTGTGATGGTTAATATCCCTCTTAGTTAAACATTAGCTTCAAATTTCCATTTCTGACAGTGTAGTTTCAGTTTGTAGTCACTGGATCTCAATGCGCTTTCATCTGCTGGATTAGAGGGCCCATGTCTGGCTGTCAGCTCTTTGAGGAGCTGCTTACAGATTCCCAGAGAGTGTTTCAGCAATGTTTTTGGGCTCCCAGTGTAGAGGCTGGGTCTAGGGTTGCCATTGCAGTGAGTGATTTTAAGAGCTCAAATCACACTCAGTCTGTGCTGTTAGATGTCACAGAAGCATCATTGGCCATGCTTCCTTTCTGTGAATGATTATGTGCAGCTCTCATTAAAATCCAATTCATTCACTTGTGAATCTAATGCATGCATTTCATTCTCTGACTTTGATTGGTCCCCTATTATGTATTATTTGCAAACATAGGAGAAACCACTAGTTATCTATGAAATGGTTACCAATCTCATAATTTTCAGTTATTGCATTAGTGCAAATCTAATTTTTTTATTAAGTTTTACCCTCTATTCCTTTTTATTAGTTTAATTCTAGAGTAAGAAATATGTTTAACATCATTTGATAGTTGAATATTGAACATTTAGGTCTATTAATAGACTGAAGTGTTCCTGTTGCTGAGGAAGATTAGTAGAACCCCGTTTGCTGAATGAAAGGTAAAAAAAAAAGAAAACATTAGCATAAATGAGGATTTTTTTTGATTGTTTGCTGCAGTTGTCCTTGGTAGTGAAATACAATGTGAAGTTGTAGAAATAATATGACCTGGACAAAATTGTAATGGATTTGAATAATTTTGTGTGTGCAGGTAATCAGTAAAAGGGACTAATTTCTTGATGTTTTCCCCATGACATTGTTCCTAGATATCATTCTATCTTCATCCATACAGATGTTAAGGTAAATAAAGTAAGGAATACAAACCAAACCTCCCCTGGCAACACTTGACATTATTTCCTCTCAATATACTTTCTACTATATACTACATATTTTCATTATATATCATAAAACAGTTTAAAGATGCAGGAGTATCTTTCTCAAATGATTCCTAGTGAAAAGCGTCATAGGTAAAAAATGTTAACATACAATCCAGTTAAAGTTCTTAAGTACTCCTGGTGATTAGAAGTCCTGTCACCCTTTTATATCAGTGACACTGGGTTTATAATCTCTTCGCTGATTCTGAATGCGTCTCCCACAAAATTATTGTCTGCTAGTCAAAATGTTCTCCTTATCCTTTATAAGGTCTATCTACTCAGGCTCTTCTAAACTGAAGTTGGATTGGCAGGACTAAAGCTGACTTTCTCCATGGCCTCAGGTAAGCTAATATATCTCTGTTCTATGTCAAATTGAATTTCATAAACATATACCACATACCCAAAGTCAAAACTGTTCCAAGATCAGCTTTACTGTACATGAATCTTGGAAGAAAAATACTTGAGAGCAAAAAGGCACAAAGTGTATGAAATCTGAGAAACATTCAGGAATGAGCTGTCACTATGTGGCAGGTCAGTATCTATCTAGCTTTAATTCTCCTTTCTTGTATATGAATGTCAAAATACTAATTATATTGTCATTGTAGAAAA